>JAKLLW010000645.1:0-27336 GCA_022814695.1 Neocatenulostroma microsporum
ATTCCAGTAGCCCTAGTCGGGCGGAAGATCTTGGTGAGACTTTCTTCTCCCGCAGATGCTGCAGCCGTGACGTCCTGAAGGAAGCTTTGAATCCTCTTCGTGCTCGTGAACGGTATTGCAGAAGAAATCGTGATCGTGTCGTCTTCTTTGACAACATATCTGCTGCTGACCGTGGTATGGTCGATCTCATCCCGCTTCGTGGATTTCTTCTCGAATGTCAGGAGGGAGCCTTTGTACCAGAAGTGGTAACTGCCAACATCAGGGACGTACAAGAGTTGGTCAGGTTTCTTCTCATCTTCGTGTGCTGCTGGTTTAGCCCTGGGGCCGCCCATCCTGCCGCTCAACCAGTGGTCCATGTCGACTTTGGACTTCTTCTCCGCTTCAGGTGACGAGAGAGCGAGCGTTCTGGCGTCCTTCAGATGCGCGATCATCCATGCCATGACCTGCTTCTGGAGTGGATGGTTCGGTGGGATCGTGACCTTGCTCGTCACCTTCTCCGCTAGAAAACCCCAAAATGACGGAAAGATCCGAGCCACCAGAGCGTACTTGGACAGCGCTACAGCTATCATGATCCATGGCGTATAGAGTGTGATGATGGTCCGCATCGTGGGATTGGCTTGCTTCAACATCTCCACGAACCTCTTGAGGATATCATCTGATGAGGTGCCTGCTAGGCTGTCGCTAGCGTGCTTGAGAGCTCTGAGAAGAACCTTGAGAGGGTGCAAGCCTCCTGTATGCCGGCGGTGGGTAGGCATCTTGAGAGACCGATGAAGCGAGCGCACTCGTAAAGCTTTGGTACTGTGCAAGCAGATGTATCTTTCGACTCCACCGCAGAAGCGAAAGCCTTTGCAGCAGAGAAGGCGATGAAGTTCCCGTCAATGTTATTGTACCCTTATGCGACGGGTGGTGGTGAAGGTGAAGGTGCCCAGAGATGTTGTGCACCTTCCGCTTTCGGAGAAAGTCTTTTGTAGGATTGAGCCCTGTCCGCTAATATGTTCGTTTCCAGGCTCAAGAGCGTGCGGTGGTACGTTTGTGTGTGTACGCAAGGGGCGAGAGTATCGGATATCGCAACTGTATTGTAAGTCCGTGAAGAAGCTCATAGGTGTTTCTCATGAAGAAGAGTCTACCCGTGTTTCCTTTTGTTGATAGGTTTCACGTTCTACCTGGAGCCTGTAGCCTGAAGCGGGACCCGCAATAAGTGCAAACGGAGACGTGAATCGCGCAAAGTTTTCAAGACGTCGTGCCAGGAAGGGAAAGAGCGACCTTTCAATGCCAAAGATCTCCAGGCTACAAGGCTCTCACGGTCTCAGCTATACCTCCGGATGTCCCAGAGAAGCGCGCAATATTGTAGAGGTGTATCGATCGATTAGAACACTAAGCAGTGTCATTCAAGTCTTTGCTAATACATTCTACGAGGTGACTTGCCTTGCCACTTCACACTTGCGTTCCAGACGTGGATGTGCGCACAGGCGTTTGCGTCCACATTTCGTCGTGGTGTACTCGTGCCGAGCGTTGCTGCGGTGCTAAACCATATAGCCGAGCACTGTTCTTCTGTACATGTACACGAGATTACCATAGCTATGCAATGCGAGGGACGTAGAATAGGGCTATGAGTGCGCCGAGCTTAGCGACTAGTAGCCTGGAGCTCTTCGTGGAGATCGCGGTCTGGTCGAGTGTTCGGTGCGATGCTTTGCGGAAAGTGCCGACCAAGAGCCGGTGAGGTGATTGGTTGCCGGACAGAGATATCGAAGTCATCAGCTTCCTGAGAGGTAGATGGAGGGCTATAGAACAGCATGAAAGGAGATGAAGCTGTTGCGAAAGCCGCACTACATCTCCCTATACCCTCTTGATGTTGGTTTTCTTGGTAGGCAATCCAGCGGCCGATGGCACCGTTGTAGAGCCGGAGACGGTGACCGGCAATGAATTGTTTCTTCGACCCTTGAACGTAGTTCGGGCGTCTGCTGGGCAGTACAGTAGCATCATCGCAGCCGAGCCACGGGGGAGAGCACAGTCGGCAATCCGGTGCTCAGCAGAAGAGGCTCGAGGGGACAGATGGTGGCCGATGACGATCTCTATACCGCAGGGCCGTTGGCTGTGTACGAAAAGCCTATGTAGCCGCTCCATGGCTCGAGGGGCTGCGCGAGATGCTGAAGTGTATCCCACAAGATGATCTCGGCCTGATAGGTCCAGAGGCCGATACAGTAGCTCAAAGCGATCAGCATAGCTCCGCGTTCACCCTTCGCCAGCCATCTGCGCCTGCTTCTGCGCCTCCCTCTCCGTATTCTCCGAAGTCCTCGAGCTCTGGCTCCACAGACTCCTGCTCTCGCCCTCAACGCCTCTCATAGCCTCAGCAACCACCTCAAGCTTCGCGACCACATCTTTCACCCCTTCATCCACCTTCTTAAAGTACGCCTCATTCGCCGCTCTTCGCTCAGAAGCCAGCTTGATGTCTTGCGCCGTCTCATCCTCCAACTGACTCTTCGAAGTACCCGTCCTAGCCGTAGTTCCACTCTCGTCGCTCAGTGTAGTAGACGCAGAAGCCGTAGAAGCATCAGTCCCTCCGCGATGGCGGGTATGCATCCCCTTCCGATCATTCGCGATGTCGTCCGCGCCTTGGAAACGATGCATCTGTGTACTACTCTCCTGCTGTGCTCGGTCCTCTGCAGCTTTACTCGCATTATCCTCGTTGCCTCTGCCCCACGCTCGTGCCAGCTCTACTTGTGCATGTCGCAGCTCATCCAGCGCTGCTGCGTGGCTCTCTCCAAAGACGTGAGTAGAGCTTTGCGCCGTTAGTTCCACCTCGTTGAGGGTAGACTGCATCTCCCGCCATTTCGCATCCACAGTACTCTCGCTCGCTTTCCTCAGCGTAGGTACATTGCCATTGGCGTCCTTGGGCACGCCCTCTGCTGGATTCGCATCCACAGCAACCGCAGGTCTTGCTAGAGCCGACTTCTGCCTCGTCAACGGATCGCGAGTCGTCTTCGGCCCTGTATCTGTACCCTGGCGCGAGACCGACAGCTGCGAGGCATTGCGCGACGGTGGGCCAACGAAGAGGGTGGGCGCGGGCAGGCGATTAGCTTTTGTATTCATCGTGGGTGAAGGATTGGCCTTCGTCGGCGACGACGAGCCTTCCTTGATGGGACTGATTGCCGACATGGCGCTGGATGTAACAGGGGGCCTGGCAAACCATATGCCACATGTTTGTGGCTTGTAAGAGTACAAGGCGCAGTCACGATTGGGAAACGAGGGTTCAGACTTTGGACCCGCTTTTTCACGTGGCTGTTGGTTGTGCCGTGCAAGGTTGCAGACCGAGATAGCTAACGATGGCTATATACATTGACTATATACACTTCCTACGTTTCCTCCATCAAACTCTTAGCATTCTCAGCCGTCCCTCCTCTCTCCCACAACTCTGTCCACCATCCCTTTACCTTCGGCGCGCCCATGGCAGCCATCACGCGAGGCCACTCTTCAAACATCTCGCACCTTTCCACCCACTGCTTATTGCACACCCTATCCTCCTCCTTCTGGCCACCTAGTCATGAAACGAAGTCCGCAAGCTCAATGTTTGGCACAATGTACGGTTGTACATCATTCCGATGCATGGTTCGCTGCTCGTAAGCATATGCGAACCCAATGAGATCCGCCTCACTCCACTTCGGTCCCATGAAAGACAAACCGAAAGGCACATTCGGTCCTGTGGACACGAGGTTGCCGAAACCGTTCATGGTAACAGTCCAGTTGGCAGGGTAGAAACCCATAGGCACCGTTACCACAGGACTTCCAACCAGTGCCGGGATACTCGGACTCAGCTGCGTCGGGAGCAGGACAGCGCTTGTGTTCGTCCGCTCAAGCGCACCCAAGATCCCGCCCTCGCCACCGTAGAACAAATTAGCCTGGTACGCGGGCCAGAATTTCGGGCTTGTGTTATTCCACCCTTGCTTCAGCGCTCCGTCCCAGACAAGCGTGTCCCTCTGCGGCCAGTCCTCGGCCGTAAAGTTGTGTGTGAAAGCCCGCTCTTCAGCCAGGTTCTCAATGCCGTAAGGGTTGTATGTCAGCTCGTCGAAGTAGTTGGCCAGATCAACAAGGAAGTCCGCGTTCAACACCAAAGTCTCGTTGTTGTCGGTCTGCCATTGTTCGAAAGCCGTGAAGTTCGCATCCACAATGGTGGCGCCCGCTGCCTCAATCTGTTTCACCGCTTCATTGAATGCGGCGAGGACAGGAGGGTCGGTGAAGGAGCCCCAGATATCGAGGACATTTCGCGCGACGCCTATGCGTTTGCCTGCGAAGGCACTGTAGTCACATGCAGCCACGTAATCGGGTGTGTTGTTGCCGTGAGGGTTGGCTAGGGTGTAGTTGTCTTTGGGGTCCGGGCCAGCGAGGGCGTGGAGGATGTACGCGGCGTCTTTGACGGAGCGGGCCATGGGGCCTATGGTGTCTTGGTGCTCGCTGATGGGAATGACTAGGTAGCGGCTTGTTAGGCCGACCGTGGGTTTGATGCCGACGAGGTTGTTGACGTCGCTGGGACTGAGGATGGAGCCTGAGGTTTCCGTACCGAGAGCCGCGAGTGCGAGACCAATGGCACTGGAGACGCCGGAGCCGGAGGAGCTGCCACTTGGATCTTGGCCTGGGTAGTAAGCTGCGTATGTCTGACCGCCGTAAGCAGACCAGCCGTTGCTTGTGTTATCACTCCGGTAGTTCGCCCATTGAGACAAGTTTGTCTTGCCGAGGATGATCGCTCCTGCCTTCCTGAGCTTCGCAGCCAAAGTGCTATCCCTCGGTACTTTAGCGCCTACAAGTGACCACGAACCAGCTGTGTTGTTCATCTTGTCGTCCGTAGCAATGTTGTTCTTGATCAGGATCGGAACACCGTGTAACGGCCCAAGCACGGTGCCGTTCGCACGCATAGCATCCAACCCCGCAGCTATGGAGAGCGCATCTGGGTTCAGCTCGGTGACCATGTGGAGCGTGCTGTTCACCTCCATGATGCGAGCTGAATACGCCTTGACCAGGTCGACACTGGTGAAGAGGCCACTTTCGAAGCCATTGACAAGACCCTCCAGATCGACTTCGATCAAACTTGGGAACTCCTGGCCTTTGATGAGGGTGCCGGTGAAAGGTGGGACTGTGAGAGCAGAAACGAGAGATGTTGCGCTTAGCAGCGCAGAGACGATGAACGAACGCATGTCGGCGACGTGCTGCTCCTGGAACGGCACCTAGGTGGTCGCGTGAAAGCGAGAGGTGAGGAGAAGATTAAGAGGTGTGGCCTACCTATTATGTCTGGCGCCAATGGCCACTTTGTAGTCATGACAGACTCTCAGTCACTGTAAAGGCGTGGTGACGCGCACCAGAGCTGATAAGAAAATAACGTGCACATCGTGCATCCGAGCATCCTAAAGGAGCGTAGTTGCCATGTGGTACCTGCATGTAGTGCATGGGTGCCAAGGATACCGAAGATGGAACCATGTTTGCGGTTCCTGGCACGGCAAACATCGTGGAGTGGCATGGGTAGCTTGCGCGAATTGGAGATGGTGGCGGTCGTTTATCGCATGCATGGTATTCCCTAGGTTTGGCCAAGGCTGAGGTATGCAGATTGCGGAAGGTCATAACCAAACGTGATGAGATTGGGAGACTGTGAGCTTGGCCGAGATAGGAAGTTCGGTTGTGCTTGGCGGGATGTCTGCAGCCGCAATTTGCCGAGGTAAAATCGAAGATGCCTTCCTCGTGAGTATCAGCCTGAGGCTGCGGTTTTGTTCAAGCCTTCGGAAGATCCGTCACGCAGGCTTGCAGCAAGCAGGCCACAAGTACCACACCGAGCATCTCAAGCTGTGGTCGTCAAGCCATCGGGATCGCAAGGCGCAGGCCGCAAGATTGACCGATCCGTTGTTTGTCATTTCGGTCCGGCAAGACTGGTTGTACCCTGAAGCATACCCATCCATGGGCAACAGCAGGCGCCAGTGTCATAGCAGCGTTCTGTAGCAAGCAGCCCAAGAGTGCAATATCGTGCCGCTGAAGGTCGGGTGCTGCTGCAACACTGCTTCCACCGCTTGCACGCTGTTGGCTACAACGGTGCTCAATCGTTCCTCGACGTCAATTTCTCCAAGCATATGGTCGCGGTTGTCTTTTGCGATGTCTAGACTGATCACCATCCTCAGATCTCGGGGTCCCTGATGAGGCGTAGCTCCAGCGTACTCCAGCAGTCTGCCAAGGCGCTCAGCCGCTGTAGCAGCGTCTGTGGTGTAAGAGAGCACTACCAATTCATCCACCAGCGGACAGATCAGATCGAGAGCACAAGTAATGCTTGTTGTTTCGCCGGCCCAGCTAACAGTCACAGGCTCGCCTTGGTAATCGCGCAGCCAGTATGGTACTACAGCTCCAAACTTCATGTCGTAGCTACTAGCTAGATGGCTTGCTCGAGTATAAACGTTGATCCAGTGGTGCAGTACCATGTCTCGCGTTGCGCGCTGCTTTGCGTCCAGCTTAGACTCCGGTACCCCATTGTGGAATCCTACGATCCCTTCGACGTCTTGGGGATCGATATAAGCAAGGAAGCCATGGAAGCGAGCGACAGGCTCGACACTGTCGTTGTAGTCGCCTAGCTTTGTGAGACCAGATATGAAAGCGTCTGCCAAGGGGAACTTGGAGATGACGGCTCGGTCGCCATTGACAGACCACACGCGAACACCCGCGGTGTTGAGACGAGTGTTAAAGGCTGTGATATCCGCGGTCATCTCCTGATACCATTGTGGCGCCACGTATAGGTAGATGTCAGTCAAACGACAGGTCCTTGCTGTCTCCAAAAGGCGGTCGACTTGCGTAGCGTCCTGGAGGACCTCGTCGGTGTTCCAGATCCGCAAGCCACGGCTGAGTGAGGTGGCAATCTGGTCAATAGCACCACTGTGAGGTTCCATTACGTCCGGCAGCTGTTTTCATGGTGTATTGAGGGTGCAGCGGTGACTAGAGGAGAGGTGAATTTGTTGCGCGCTTACGGAGCTGTAGGGCATGCGCTTCGGCCCCCAGGAGCGCGTCCTGCATGAGAGCGTGCCGCTCCATGGCAATATGCGTATCTCGCCTTGTCTTTCTTGTCGATGTCGTGTGTTCGAGAGAAGAGAGAGTTCAAGATGAGAGGGCGGACGCGTTGCGCGTAGAGCTTGCGCACAGACTCCTCGAGGAGGATGATCTCACCATTGACTTTCTGTAACACACCATGCTGAGTGGGATTCTTAACATACATCAACTGCGATATGGGATCCTCGGCATCAAAAGCATCGGCCGCGGCGGGTAGCGCAGCTCGCAAATACCCAAATCGCCCACCGCAGACGTACACGAATGCTCCGCCTCCGCCGCCACCAGCACCGAAGCACCAGCCAGGCCCTACAGTGAGGCCTCAGGCGAGGGCGGCAGGGTCAAGAGATGAAGCGATCAACCTCGATGCGTCCGACCCAGACTTTGCACGCAACTTGCGCTCAGTCGGTCCTGTGCAACCGAACCCGACGCTGTCACCATCTTCAGCGTTCCCACAGCCGGGCAACTCAGCGCAAGTACAACGAGCTGGACCTGATCCGCGCAAGAACCCAGCGATCATGGTGCTGGACTCGAGGTCAAGATTGCAGCAGGAAGCAGACTTGGAGTTTCAACAGGCGGGGCGCAGAGGGCATGAAGGGAGGCAATTCATAGATGTGTATATGATCCGGGATATACTTGTGCAGAGGGACCAGAAGGGCAGGACTGCTGCGGAGATCGAGCGGAGTATGGGACTTAGGAAAGGCTTGGTGGATAGGCTGGGCAGCAAGGGCGTGGTGAGTTTGGCGCAGGAGCAGGGTAGAGCGGAGAAGGGTGTTCATATCGTATGAGCTGAAGCTGTGTATGCCTGCGCGCCAATGCAGGTCTGAATGCGTGATCTTTGGCACGGCCGACTGCGAATTATCTCTGACAGTGCTGAGGTCCAATGGGCTGCTGTATTGCCCTATCGATTCAAATGGTCTGGAAAAGATGGAGGCATCATGGCATTTGCCCCAGTCCTACAGTGCCGTTATACTCCAGGGCGGCCCGCTGACCACCTCTAAGAGCCTAATGAGTTCAAGATATCGGCCATCAATACGTTCGTTGACCCTCGGGAGCACGAGGTTACCCGGCCGCTCCTTCCGTTTGTATCAAGTGGCCACCAACGTCATCAAACAGGCAAGGATTGTGGTAAGCAATTCTGCACAACACGACACCTTCCTCACTCGACCACACACTACAGACTTGCTCGTCACCCAGACCTCTAGGGGGCGTGTGATCCACGATGGACGACATACCCGCTATGCTGAAAGAGATCACGCTCGCCCAGAGCCACACTCTCTCTCGGCTCGATGGCATCGAAAGCGCTCAGCATTCCACCGCGGCAAGCGTCCAGGACGTGAGGCTCCAGATCGCCGACATCCAAGACATCTTGCAAGACCACACCGCCAAAATCGAAGCGCTACGTTTGCGAGAGGTCAACCCAGTCAGCGCTCGCCTCATCGGAACTACCGAGCTGCTGGAGAAGATCCTCCTCGACCTCGACATGAAGACTCTTCTATTCGCACAAAGGATCTGCAAACAGTTCAAAGCGGTCATCGATGGGTCGACAAAGCTCCAGCTGGCTCTCTTCTTCCATGACGATCCGGAAGAGACGTGGCCGCGCGTGAACCCGTTGCTGGTACGAGAAGAGTTCTTCAACCATGCCAATATCGGTGGGATCTTCCCAGATGGAAGGCTAGGTCGAGTCTTCGACAATTACTCCATGCGCCACCACTGGTACTTCCACCTCCATCGAGTAGGTCACGGTCCAGACCGAGATGAAAAAGGGCGCATTCGGGAAACCGGGCGTTTTCAGTTCTTACTACTCCTCGAGTTCATCAAGAAAGAGTCATGCAGCAGAGGGCGGTGGTATTGCGGCTTGCTTCCCACTGGTACCTGCCACACCTGCGAATCTAGAAACTTGTCCAACGGGTCTTGGGAGCGGATGTTTCTCGTGCAACCGCCGACGCCGATTCGAATAGAGGCGTGGAACGAAGGCGAGAAATTCTCGTTCCTGAGCCAGCAGTTCGATGCTCGCCTCACCTGCGGCTGGATGTTACCCGAACTAACCGCCAGCGTGGTCACACAGAAGATAACGACAGAGGACGTTGTTCGGTAGACTGGATACGGGAGGTGTATAAGCGGTGATGAGACCATACGGCGAAGTTGCTCTCTGGGTAGTGTAGTACTAGTGAGGGTAGTACTACCAACCGTTCCAGCTTCCAACCTTTGATATTCTCCAAAAACAACAGCACAACATCAGCCATTGCAAAGCACTTCAGCACAGTGTAATGAAAGACTGTATGAGCAGGCCTTGTTCGAGATATTGCCAGGCAGTATGGTCGCTAGAGCTAAGGTAGACTTGCGACCACTGAAAGCATTCTGTCCCTGGACATACAGTACCTATCGTACCTCCTAGCTGTTACCGTTCGAATATTTGGCATCTACAGCTGCGCCTGATGCAGCGGCTGAACCCCTTGCATGCGGGTAAGTAGGCCGTGCGTACAGGTGGCGCAACAACTTCGGCTGTTATTTACTATTAAGTGGCACAATGCTTTGAGCTACGCCGTAGGCGCAATTTTTCATATCTTTATATAATATAGAGTTTATTTAAAAGCGCTCGATAAGAGCTTTCGAATACAATTAGTTTTATTAAAAACGATATAGTATAGTAGAAGTTATAGAGGTACGCGCTAATATAGCGTAATACCGGCAACGCGGCCGAACTTGCGACCGTACCGATACTAACCTAGCCTAATAGGGTAACTATACCTTACAAAATCGTAGTATAGTAATAATAGTATAGATTACTACTTAATAACTACTTTACGATAGTATACCGATAGCGAGATTAAGAGTTACGGTACTAGATTAAAGGCGGAGCCTATCTATATATATAACAAGAAGCCTATAGAACCTTAGAGCTATATACTAACGCTAATACTACTATATTACCGCTAAGGGAAAAAATTTACTATTATTAGATATACGTAGTTATACTAACGCTAAACTCTAAACTCTAGAGCTACCGAATATAGCGAATAATAGCCTTAACTAATACTACGCTTACGCCGCTACTCCTAAGCCCCGAGCTATATCGATAGCTTATTAAGTAAAGGTATCTTCTAGTCCTTTATTACTTAATTAAGCTCCGTAATAGCTAGAGTCTTACTACCGCTATAGTACTTAACGTAGCGGTCCTTAACGTACTTAATAATCTTTTTACGTACGCTATAGTACTACCGCGTAGGACGGTAAACCTTACGCTAAGTACTATTAGTACCGCTCTTAATAGCGACGATTAATAGCCTACTAGGGCTACTATCGAACTACTCGATCTATAGATCGGCTATAGTCTTAACGTCCTTACGTATCTTAACGAAGGCGAAGTTGTACTATAGCTCTATTAGTAAGGTACGAGTAATAGGTATAGTAAAGGGTACTAGCTATAGTAATAGTTAGCGAGGCTCTAGTAGTAGCGCCGCTCGCGGTAGTATTAGTAGTAAAGGCGTAGTAAAGTTACTAGCCTTATTAAAGTACTCTAGATCCTATATTATTCTATTAAACTTACTAAAACTAGAGTCGTTAAACGTAGTAGAACTAGAACTAGACTCTAAGGACGACGTAGCTATACCTATAGTTAGTAACCTTACTAACTCGAAGGCTAGTAGAGGCTACTACGCTACTAAGCCGGCTTTACGAATAATTGCCGTACGTAAAGTAGTAAAGCTACTACTCGTTATAGTAGTAACTAGCCGTATAGCGTCTACTACGAAGGCGTTAATATTACTCTATACAGCCTATAGCTAGTTCGTAATAGTATTTATAACGAAGCTATTATACTACCTTTACGAAGCCTCGAGCGAGTATTATAAGCCGGCGTATATATTGTTAATCCGGTACTTAAGACGAGTAAGTTAGTTCTAGAATAGGCCTATCTATATAGCGAGGGCTAGTACTACCTATATTAACGTATTATCTATTAGCTACTTAGGATTCTTATAAATTGCTTATAGTACGTCTTAAGCGAACTATAGATAATCCGGATACGAGAAGACGGGGTAAGTCTAGAGTATATAGTAAGGATACTACTAGCGTAGTAGTACGGAGTCCTATAGGACTACGTCGCGGAGGTACTATATTAGATTATAGAAGCCGAGAGCGGCTATATCGTTTATCTAGCCCTTATAATTACTAAAGCGGCTAGTCTAGTCGTCTAGCTATAGCTAGATTATCTAACGAAGGTACTCTAGTAGAGGGCGAATAGTACGTAGTAGAAAGAACGTACTAGCCTACTTAGACTAGCCGGCTATCGAGCGAGTAAACTCTATTAGTACTTTATATAAGTAAGTCGTACTTAGCGACTCTATGTTCTAGTAACCTATACCGTACAATTAGTACTTTATCCCTAGAGCGTTACAATTAAGGTAGCGAAGGGGTATAAGTATAAAAAGTAGCTCTAGTAAAAGCGAAGATATAGTAGAATAAGGCTATATATAGCTAGAAAGGTTATTCTAATATAGTAACTATAAGGTAGTTACTATTAGTATATAGCTATTACTAACTTATAACTTTGTCGAATACGGAGTAGTAAGTAGAGGTAGTCGGTAATACCGCTCGAAACTCCGACTCTATTAAGCTTTATAGATAAGTCGGCGGCGGCGACAATATAGTAGTAACGCTACTCGAAGTTTATCGGTATAGCTATTAGAGCTTAGTTAGTAGTATCGTCGCTCGCTTCTAAGCTATTATAGACGTTATTAGGCCTTATTGTTATTAAACAGTTAGTAGCTAGGGGTAGGATTTTAGTATACGGTATAGAGCGGATTTTCGTAGCGACTCTAGTAGTAGTAAAATTCGAGAAGTAGCGCGTAGGCTAATAGGTCGATCTTCTCTATCGTTTATAGGGTTTTACTAGGGGATATAAGGTATATAAGTAGAGATAAAAGCGAAACTTATCTATACGCTAAATCTAATTATACGAAACGCTATCTTCTTCTACTTACTATACGCTAGTACGCCGACTAGAGTACGTTGCCGCCTTACTTAAGATATCTAGCTACTTAAAGGCTCTACGCGTATACCTCTATTACGACGACTCGCTATAAGTCTATATTAGCTTCGTAGCGTACGTCGGTAACAACTTAGTATCGTACTACGACTAGTAACTACTAAAGTCCGGTAGCTACTTCTACTCTTTAGTAAAGTACTAGCAGTATATTAACTAGAAGCCTATAATACTAACGCTATAGCGGTAGACGTCGCGGTACCGTATAGTAGCGGAGTACTTATTCGAACGAATCTTATTAGTCTTCGATTCGTTTACGCCGAGTACTATAAGTACGTAAGAGACCCTCTTTATACCGCTCTTATACTAGAACGGCCGAGTAGTAAAGTTACTTAATTTAGCGTACTATATAGGCTTACTACGTAAGATATTATAGTACTATAGTATAAAGTCGACTAAGCTCTAGAAGTTTATAAAGGTAGTACGGTCTATAGTATTACTCTAGTAGTAATCTACTACCTTTATAAACTCGTCCTAATAATAGCCGTTATCGAGACGGCTCTAGCCCTTATTAGCGTACGTAGTACGCTTACGCTTAATAAAATTAGCGATATAAGCGCTTATTATAGTAGCTATATAAACGCTATATAGCTCTAGTAGTACGTCTAGTCGCTTCTCGCTATACCGCTACCGGTAGTTTAGAAACTATATAGTCGAGATATACTACTTTATAGACGAGAGGCTAATAGTAACTAAGCCGCTAGTAGCCTTACGTACCTACTACTCCTTACTAAGCCTCTAGGGCTCGCGGTAAAGGATCTCCTTCCGTATCTACTAAATAACCTTCTCTTTAGTTACTACATCGTTATCTAGCCCTTACTAGAGGGTCTAGTCCTATAAATAGTTAGTAAGTTAACTTAAAGTACGGTTTTTTAGTAAGTAGGACTATAAATTCCTTAATCTTAGGCTCGTAAGCCTCCTTCGTTATCTATAGTTACGTAGCGTTACTATCTATAGCCGTACTACGATATACTACCTCTATTTTAGCGGCGTTAGCTTAAGCGACCTCTATACTATAATTCCTATATTACCGACTAATAGATTCGATAGTTTTTAGTATTATTATAGTAGTATAGATAAAGTTAGTTTACGAGTTAAGTTCGGTATTCTATAGATTTTTAGAGTCCGGAATCCTTCTACCCTACTATACGAAAAGGCAATCTATACTTACTTAAGCTAGATAAAGCTAAAATCGGTAGTTATAGGGCTCTATTAGCCTCGCTACGCCTATACTACTGCTTAAGTTGCTGCTTAAGGTAGTAAATGACTAAAACACCTTCGGTGCGCATTAAGGGCTTCCGAACTGCCTTCAGGAGCTGAACCAACTGCGATATAACTCGCGACATCATCTGCTTCACGCCGATACTGAGGAGAAACAAGCGCCATGTCGACGGGATCGGGACCACCGTGTCTCTTCAAGACAGATACAAGGCGGCCGTGTGCTAAGTTACTACACGATCACTTCAACCAACCTGCCGTGTGCGAAGAGAACGCCATGTCTTCTCGATGCCATACCCTCGAGTGCCTCGCCCCTACAGGTGCCCACGCTGGGTGCAATCACACAGCCCATAGTTTCTACCTACCCAAGCAATGCCTTATTACCAAAATACATGTACCGTACTCTAGGGCTACAACGCTTGCGTGTCATCACATAGGCTCCTACATACTATGCGGTCCTCAGGTAAGGTTTTGCTGACGAAGAGTCCGATGCTGCAACGCAGTATGTCGCCCAATAGTCTAGAAAGTGTTGTATCAGCGCTGTTTGAGAAAACATCACTGCGCTGCGCGCAACCACTAGCTCTGTGACCAGGGCCGCAGTCACACGTTTGATGTACTATTGCTGCCGTGACAGTGGTCCTTCGCATTCATATACATAGGAGCAATATCTACCCAACCGCCGGCCCGCCCTACGGGTATCGCGAAGAGAGAGAGAGAGTCGCTCTCAAAAACAACAAGAATCCCGTTAACGTTTTGTACGCCTCTGCGCCTTCATCTCATCTCAGCTACACTACGCACCAAACTCCCCCTTCCTCATAGCATCCTCCTAAAGATCAATGAGACTCCCTCCCTGCGGCTGCTGCTGCTGCTGCTGCTGCGGCCTAGCTCCAAAAGGGTTGTTACCACCAAAAGCCGGCCCAGTCTGTGCAGGGTATTGGAATTGCGCCGCGCTTTGCTGTTGCGAGTAGAAAGGATTATTGCCCGTCTTTGCCGCCTCGAGTCTACCCATTGAGCCAGCACCGGCTGAGTTGACGAAAGTTCCTGGCGCGGTATGTTGCGCTGGAAGACGTAAGTCGCCGACGTTTCCAAAGGTATCTTGGCCTTCGCCGGAGGCGAGGAGGGCGTTGAGGCGTGCTTGGTACGGGTCTTGCGGCGGCTGTGGTTGTTGTGGTCGAGTTGGCTGTTGCTGCATGGGCGCAGCGGTTTGTTGCGGGGCTTGGAAGTTTGAGATTGGGTTGGGTCGGGCGGTGGCTTGTTCTTGCAATGTAGAGAGTGTTGGCGCTTTCGAGGCGAATGGTGACTGGGTTGCGGTTTGTGGACGTTGTGCAGCGAAGGGGTTGTTGGATCCTGTGGGCTGCGCTTGAATGGGAGTGGACATGGTGTTCGTGCTAGCCCATGGGTTGTTTGAGCCGGCTTGAGCGGTGGGTTGCTCTTGAATGGGCTGCTGTTGTTGCTGTTGACCGTTCATCTGCTGTGCCCAAGGGTTGTACGTGTTCTGTGGCTGGATGAATTGCGCTTGTGGTTGCTGCATTTGTTCGTAACCGGTTTGCTGGGGTTGTTGGTAGCCGAAGCCACCGCCCATGCCGTTCTGGTAGCCGGTGGGCTGGCTGTACGCATTGTTCAAGAAGCCGGTCTGCTGTGGTTGCTGTTGCTCGACTGGGTTACCAAACCAATCCACTGCGGCTTGTTGCTGGTATCCCTGATTGAAGCCGGTTGGTTGTGGTGCTTGAGCAGGCGTGTCGTCGAACAGCAAGTTCGCATTGTTCTGATCTTCCAGCTCGCGCTTCCTTAGCTCCTCTTCCTCTCTGCTCAACTTGATCGCCTTCGCAAGATCATCGTCATTCTCAGGCGGAGCTTGAGTACCCTTCCTTCTGGCCTCCTCCGCCGCCGCCTCGTTCTTCGAAGCCTCCAACGCCAGGCGGTACTCGAGATCATCCTCCTCGTTCTGGTGTGTGTTCCTGCGACGCTCCTTGCGGCGTGGGGTCGTGTCCTGTCCGGTCTCCGCGCCGAAGGCTGAGCCTGATCCTGAGCTAGCGAACTCGTCCAAGCCAGTGACTCGCGACTTCCAAGATCCACGGTTGGCTCGCTCGGCGCGCAGCCGCTCTTCGTCCATGATCAGAGAGGTAAGCTCCTTGGCGGAGTGTCGGACTGCCATTTGTTAGCATCGCAGCCTATTTCCTGACTCTCAACGTGACCTACTGGCTGCGCCAACATCCCTGCCATCCTCATCCAAGTATATGAACTCGCGCAGAGTCTTAATGATATAGATGTTCTTCCGCGCCCAGGTCACCACGAGCTCGCTACCCTCGTGTAGGCAGTAGTCCAGCACCTTCAAGCTCTTGAGAACATGCCGCCAATTCTTGCCTTTGTCGTTTAATCGCTTGTCCAGCATGTCCATGACCTCGTAGAAGTCGGTCGAGCTGTTGCGAAATGCGCGGTCAGCCCTGTACAATCTCAGGAGAGCGCACCTTATCGCGGCCTACACTTCAAGTGGTGTCTCCGTGTGCTGCGGTTGAACGTACCTGTTATACGTGATCCGGGCAATGTCTGCCATGTCCGTCCCTGTAGGACCCCATGGGTCGTTGCTCGTTGCTGTTGCCTGGTCTTAGCATGCTGTACACACCACCATCTCTTGTATGTTGGATGGCCTACCATTTCGCACCTTCACTTGCACGGAAGAGTAGCCCTTCGTGACATTCTTCACGCTTCGTATGACCGAGGACATCTTGGCGGGTGTAGGCTGCCACTATCCGTGCGCAGCTATGGTATAGATTCGAGTGTCTCGGTCGTGGCAATTACGGTAGACAGATTGTTTGCTGGTACGGGTTTTGGGATGGTCGTGTGGTATGTATCGGGGACTCGATATCGTTTCAAGTCTTTCCCTGGGTGCTGCGCATGTGGGATGATGTAAAGGCTGGAGCTTGCGCTGGAAGAGGAAGTTCCTTCAAAACCTCGTCGTTGCTGTCGATAGATTTACTGGCGATATGTGAGCGTGAGCCTGGGTATCGCGTTGGGTATGGCAGTCAATTGAGACGGGGAGAGAGTATGCGCGTACAGCGAAGAAGGTCATCAATGTCGCCTGAGGGAGCTTCAATCGTCGTCATGGCCTTGGCAGTGTATGGAGTATGGCACCGGGAGTTGCCGCTGCATGTGACTGAGAATCCATCTCCGCATGAGAGCCATTGGAGTCACTTCGAGCAAGGCGATCAGATATCCAAGATACAGCCAACAATGCCTTCAGCCATCAATCCCTTCCCAGCCGTGCGAGCCCTCGCCTTCCGGCCACGACCCAACACATTCATCCGCCCAGTCATCGGAGTCAAGCGACCAGCATGCCGGACCTTCGCAGACGACAAGAGCAGCAGGATGCCCGAGGCACAGGAGGGCGCAGTAGGACCGAACATGCAGCAAGGGGAACACGTCAGTGAAGAAGCTGCGAAGATGAACAAGATTATGGGCGGAGAGGGACCGGATATTGAAGGGCAAGGGACGCCGGTGCAAGATGTATGTTCTCTACATGTCCTGCGAGCAGGACGAAGTGCTGACGGTATATAGATACTTGCCGGAGACAAGGAAGCGCAGAAGAACGCACCCCAAGTCCTAAAAGACGACATGAAATCCGGCCAGGGAGCCCAAAACGCCAAACCCTCCATGACCCCCGGCACCACTGCCCCTGGTACGCGATCATTCTCTACCTTCGCCCGCCGACGAGCAGACATGGACATGTCCTCCACCTCCGCAGGATCTCTGGACCCCTCAATGATCCCCTCAGAATCCCAACGAGCAGCCTACGCCGCCGAGCAACACCCTCTAGCCCCACAACCCATCCAAGAAGAGAAGAAAGGCCACAAATTCCCTCTCCCAGCCCTCCCCCTACCCCAAGGCTCGCACAAAGATTACCGCTACGACCCGGTCGTCCAACAAGTCACCAACCTGATAATGCGAGACGGCAAGAAAGCTACTGCCCAGCGAAACATGAGCCTCATCCTCTCTACCCTCCGAACCGAGAAAGCGCCAACATACTCCGCAACTCGCCCACTCCTCCCAGGAGCGCCACCGGCATCGCACCTCCCGCTCCATCCAGTTTTGTACCTCACACTCGCTATCGACAGCGTAGCGCCCTTGCTCCGTATCCGCAGTCAGAGAGGTGCAGCGGGTGGCGGTGTCGCTCTCCAGATCCCCGTCCCTCTCGGCCTTCGTCAACGTCGACGAACAGCTTTCATGTGGATCTTGGACGCCGCATCCAAGAGGAAAAGCAGAGGTAGCGGGAACGACCAATTCGCCACCCGTGTCGCAGAGGAACTTATCGCGGTCGTGGAAGGCAGGAGCGGGATCTGGGAGAAGAGGGCAGCGGTTCATAGGTTGGCTACGACTGCTAGGAGTAACTTGATGGGGAGGGGGAGACGGTGATGAAAAGGTGGCTGGTTAATGAAATGCGGCCGTCTGGATTGTAAAAGCAAAGGCGTCTCACGTTTGTGGTGATGATGAGGGGTTGTGGTTTTGTGTACATGTATATAGTTGAAAGTCTTGAGCTCAGCTGCGCGTCAAGCTCATGTGGTTCAGTCTGAGAGCGAATGCACATACACCACCACCCTTGCCTCTTCTCCCGCTATTCCGAGTCGCGGGACCATCATTGTGAGGCTTTCGTACTGTAGCATTTTGCCGCCTACTTCGGCAATGAAGGCTGGAGTCCAGCGGGTGTCGTTCCAGAGGCTACTGGGTGAGGCGGCTTGGCTTGCGGCGGATGCGACCAGCGGCATTATCTCCGCTGCTCTCTCCAGTCTTGCCGGTGCGATTGGATCTCGATGATCGTCGGCAGGATGAGCGGATGGGGTGATGTACTCGGGTAGCATATCACGCACCCAGCTATGCTCCGCGGCAGCCGTGGGAGGAGCAGTGGTAGTTGAGTCCTCGGCGATAGGACCTAGCTGTGTCTCCTGGGGCCTTGTAGCATCGAGGTAGATGTAGCAGACTAGCAGGACTAGCAGGTCGTCTTCCCAGCCGGCTTCGCGCAATTGATCAACATCTGCCGTCCCAGACACTGCCTCTATACCTGCAATGAAGGGTGCCACCGTCTCCGGGGAAGTGCGGTGACTCCATAGCTCCAAAAGCCCTTCTAGCGTCACGAAGCGCGGCCCAGACGCCGTGGGAGGTTTCAAGAGGGACCGTGTGAAAGAGCGGAGGGTAGCGATATTGGCCTGTATAATCGCGACCTGGCTGGCTCGGTAGATACTCGCTTGGCGCTGCTTGTTGTTCGCCGGCTCGGAGGGTATTGAGATGGATTGCAATTTTTGCAGTTTGGGTGCGAGGGACTGCACGATCATACGCGCGATATGTGGGAGATAACGCCGGCCAGTGGGGTTGGCGGTTAGATACTCGACGGGGAGGGAGTGGAAGGTGAAGGGGAGGTTGCGTTCGTGTTGGAGTGTGTAGAGGAGGAGTTCGAGCAGGGGTTCGGGGAGTGCGTGGAAGATTTGCGAAGGCTCTGCTGTGTTGGAGGAGGAGGGGTTCGTGAGACGGAATGTTGCGCGTTCGCTGATCCAGTCTCCGGTGGAGGTGAAGTAACCTGGATGGAAGCGTCGGAGGTCTGTTTGTAGGTCTTTAGGTGGATGTTTGAGAGTGAGGAGAACGCCGTCGTTGGGATTGTGCGAGAGGCAGAACCCGTAGCCTAGGAGGAGCTCATCGTTGCCTTTTGGGCCGTAGTTGTTGAAGGCTTCTTCTCCTGCTTCGATGCCATCGTTGAGCGTGACGCTGAAGCGACCCGGATCGAAGCTCCAGTCTACTCTCGCCTTGTTGGAGTGATTCGGTACATCTTGCATGGGGAACAAGACCGGGAAGTCTAGGTCTTCGGCTGGTGTGCGTGACATGTCGAGCAGTACTGTCAGCCTCTGGCCCTGGGAGTTCGTCTTGTAGATCGTCCAGTACCTGGAGTCCTGCGGCGCGATGGCACGGGAGGAAAAAGAGCGGGAGGTGAACATCGTTACTGCCCAGCGGAAGAGGTTCCTATGAGGAAACATGGAAGTGTGAACATGCGTGACTTACCTTGCGCTCATGAGACCGGACTTACCACGTATACGGCTCAACATCAATACCACCGTGCTTGAGCGTGCGGATGCCAGAGGCGTAGTATTGCTCGTAAACCTCTCTACGTCCAAGCATAGTATGCAGGACGTCCGTGCCTTCGATCCAGAGCAAATCCTCGGGGTCATCGAACCACAATGGGGACGCAAAGTCGCTGTCTGGTGGAGGCAGACTGTCGAGGTACGGCTGCCAAAAAGATCTCTCGCGATCGATATACTGCGCCATAAGGTAGAAGAAGCCGATGGCTTCGACTTTGAAGTCTTGGCGTTTCTGCTTGAAGACTGGGTATGCATCGTCTACCAGTGCGTTGAGATAGGAGAGCGCCAGAGTGTGTGGGACAGTCGAGACGAGAGTACTTGGTGGGATTGCCGTGTTGGCTAGCCACTGTGAGGAGTCAGGCTCTGTACACAAGATGATCACGAGGCCCCGTGGGAAGGACACTCACATGAAAGCCGGCATCTTCATTGTGGGAAACATTGATGGACTTGTGCAGGAAACCTCCGTTATCTCGATGCCATTTCTCCAACGCTGCAGCTTTCTCCCGGACCGTCATCATGGTCCTTCGGTGCCCCAGGACGTGACGTTTGGAGGGATGTTCGTTGTGATGCTCCAGACTTGAAGATCTGCACAATGATTTCGAGGCGCTCGGGCCAGGCAACGAAGCGAAGGCCTCCCCCAATCCCGTCTTGTCTCCTACAACACCACCCGGCAAACGCAAATAGCTCCAGGAGAAAGGCGACCATCATCCCAGAGCGCCAGCATGCTTGTCCATCCTGTTGACCGTGAACATGCCTTGGATGCACGGCAATGGAGACAATGAGTACACGACCTTAACCCCGAGCTGTGATATCATCGTCCGCAAGAACCTTAGGAACTTGAAGACCGGCAAGTATATAGAGACCCTTCATCGTTTCAATCGCTCGTGTCCTTCGCGTACCACTTGACCATCCTCTCTCATTCTCTTACAACTACAGCAAACCCAGCAAAGATGGCCTCAGCAGAGAAGAGCAACGTGAAGGTGATCTTCGGCGCCATGTGAGTAGCCAACAGTATAGACTCTCCTCATACCACTTCACTTACACTCTCCAGGACATTTGGCGAAGAAGGCGCCGAACAGTCTCGTGTCCACGACGTAGAGACCGCCAAGGGCATCCTCGACTCCTTCCAAAAGCACGGACACAGCGAGGTTGATACTGCCAGGGCTTATGGCGAGGGCTCGTCGGAAGAGATGCTGGGTGACCTGGAATGGCAGAAGAGAGGTATTGTAATGGAGACGAAGTACTATCCTACTGTACGTGTACGAACGAATAGGTCTGCCGAAGCATCTGCTGACCCTTGCACTCATCACTTCCAGGCCGGAAAAGGCAATCCTTCGACGTGGGACGCCACACTCCGCCATACCCCAGAAGGCCTTCGGGAGAACCTGATGAAGAGCTTGAAGGCATTGAAGACGGACAAGATCGACATGTGGTATCTCCACGGTCCGGACCGAACGACGCCGTACGATGTCACTATGAAGACCGTCAACGATCTATACAAAGAAGGCCACTTCAAGCGGCTCGGGATCAGCAACTACATGGCGTGGGAAGTTGCGCAGATCTGTGAGATGTGCAAGACAAACGGATGGAAGATGCCAGACGTGTACCAGGGCGTCTACAACGCCCTCCACCGTTCCGTGGAGCCAGAGCTCTTCCCATGCTTGCGACACTACGGCATGAGTTTCTACAACTACAACCCACTTGCGGGCGGCTACCTGACGAGCCGTTACCACCGCGAGGACAACGACATCGAAAGTGGCTCGCGGTTCGATCCAAACAGATGGCAAGGCAAGATGTACAGGGGCAGGTACTGGAACGATCAATACTTCGACGCTCTCGACATCCTTCGTCCTGTCGCGAAGAAGCACGACTTGACCGAGGCCGAGTGCGCGCTGAGGTGGATGACGCACCACAGTATGCTAAAGAAGGAGAATGGTGACGGTATCATTATCGGCGCCAGTAGTGTTAAGCACATGGACTCCAACATGGCGGACCTCGAGAAAGGGCCGTTGCCAGAGGATGTCGTCCAAGCTCTCGACAAAGGCTGGGAAGGGTGCAAAGGTATCTCCATCCGATATTGGCATTAGAGACGCATGCCGTCGATCGGTGTGATGTTTGTATGCAGATACGAAGTAGCCAAGATAACCAGCGGGTAACCTGCTTGCTCCGACGAACCTTGACCGAGCACGCAAGCTCGGAAACACCGCCCGCGAGAGTTTGGTCTTCTAAATCGTGATGAATTTGCGATTGACATCGTTGTCGAACAAAGGAAGATCGGGGTGTTGTTTGCTTGCACATACAAGCGGGCGATTGCTCCCACGGTAGCTTATCGCGCCGACAGTAAAAGACACGCACTTATTTCTCCCGCAGTAGTCTCATATGAAATGGGATGGCATTTCTTCCTCCCTTCGTAGTTGCTATCAACTGACTACTGTCGGAGCAAGAGTGCCGACTACCGTAGGAGAAACGAACCGCTAGTACGCTACGCAGTACTTACTGTCGGAGCAAAAGTTGAGGACAAACTACTGTCGGTGCGATTCTTTGCATCTGAGTTGTGATGGGAAGAACAAACGAAGGTCCAGTCAATGTTTGCCTGCAGATACGATATAGCAAAAGCGTATAACCGTTAGTAACCTGATACCCGTAGTAGATCTTGGCCAAGCACGCAAGCTCGGCGACGCCCTCTACGAGGGTTTGGCCTTACATGTCGTGATGAAGTCGCGATGGATACCGTTTTCGGACAAGGCCCTGAATACCTACCTCGTACGACCAGACCGCGCAGAGAGTACTAGGGGTAGTGTTAGCCGAAGGCCCGTGCGTTAGCACGCCCTCTCTAGAGGGTCTGGCACGGAATAGGAGGGGTTTTACGGGCAGCCGCTTAACTTGAGGTCTAAAACGGCTACCTTTTAGATTTTTTCTTAATAACGGTATATGTTCTATATACGCGAAAATTCTTCTCTTAGTAGTTTAGATACGAATCTAGCCTTCTACTAGACTATAAATTTCGTATAGCTTAGCGTTATTAAGGATAGGCGATATATAGAATAGAACTAAATTTATTATCTCGAGGCCTCTCCTACGTAAAATTCTATATATAAAACTTTAAGACGCCTATTCTCGATAATCTCGAGCTCGATTCGAACGAAAATTATACTACTATAACTATCTCGCCTTTAAGATCCTATTAAAGACGTTTAAGCTATATTCGTACGCTTATTAGATTGTTATTACGAGGAAATAGAAATCCTACCTCTTTTAGTAGCTCGCGTTTAGTATAGACGGGCCTATTCTATACTAGACTCTCTTTTAAGGTTTCGTATAAGTACGATTCGAAAGAGGATTAGTCTAGCCGTACGAGGTAGCTAAATACTTTAGCCTAGAATCGTAGATTAGATTCCTAGAGAGGTAATTACTACGTCGGCCTTTAGATTCCTACGAAATCTAATAAGTAAATACTACCCTCTTCTTAGATTTAATTGTAGAAAGCGTAGGAAAATAGTTATATAAAAAGTAGAGGAGTTTTGCCTCTTTAGGCTATTTCTATTATCTACGGCTATAAGCTTGATTATTCTGCTCCTTTTAGTATTGGCTCGCTCGACATCCGTCAAGATCTACTCTCGTTTTTGCGCTTCAGCCCCCGACGTTGGATTACTTTATGCTGCGTGCTTCCAATCTACGATCCTAGGGCAGAGTATTCAGGGCCCAAGGGGAGATCGGGATGATGTGTGCCTGCAGATTCGCAGTAGCTGAGGCTTACATAACCAACATCACCCCGGTTGAAATCGTGAACTTTGGCTGTTTTGAGCGTGCAAGTTCTTCCGCGCCGCCGCGAGGGTTTGATCCTTCTGCTCCTTGATGAGGCATGGGTTTGCCATTGTTGGATAGGAAGCCGAAAGAGTATGCTTGGCAGCGGGAGGGTAGGAGGTATGGCCGCGAGGGTTTCTTCTTTTCAGTGCGGGTCTACCATTGAACGACGTAGAAACGTACTCAAAGCTCCGCGTGAGCTGCACGTGGACGCCGAAGCTTCCAGGTCACGAGCATGCAGTCTGCCTAGAATGGCAAACGTTTCTCTGCTGACCAGGAAATCGGATCTCGTACCTGCATTGAAACGTGGCTGAAAATAGTAGTAGCACGGCTCGTCGTTCCGTAGGCGCGTACCTGACGATCGAACACTCGTGGCAAGAAGTCGTCTGAGCCTGGCACAAGCCTTGAACCAAATTCCATTGCTATTTTGTCTTTGCACAAGCAAATTATTTGTGTACGCCTTCGGCCTCTCCGAACTCCCACGTTATGTTCATGAGTTGGGAGTCTTTTGGTGCCGTGGTGGTCTAGGAGGAAGAATTGCGGTTAGATCGCAAACACTTTTTCCCGCCTTGGCGCCTTCCAGACTTCATGTCTGTTTCTGGTCGCCGTCTTGCCGACTAGGGCAAGCCACCACTCCTTTCAGCGTACCATACACCTATCGAGCCATGTGTTTAAAGGGTAACCCGGCAGCTTTTTGGATTTTCGTCATGGCTGGCCCTCGTGGGTCTCGCATGTCGTGCAGTAGCGTGCAGGCACAGTAGTGGGGAAGATGATGGTGATCTGGAGAAAAGCTAGAAGAGCTGCTGTTGCCAAACTCGACTCCATCATGCCATGAGGTGGCCTGGGTGTTTGGGCGCCCTCGAACACCTCGTCTCGAAGGCCGAGTCGCACGAAACGAGTACAAATCACCCACCGGTACGCATCTTCGGCAGTATGATACTTGGAATCAGCCAGACTTTTGTAACGGCCGAGGAAACGTCGTGGCGCGGATCCCGACCATACCGCGCCGTTGCCCAAAAGAGAATTCGAGGCTAGGAGCCTGCCCGTTTTGTATATGCCATGGGACCGAGCTCCTAGAAGGCGCCTATAGCGTTCTGCGTTCAGGGTTTGCCGACTACCAATACAGAGTCATGAACTTACGGCAGCCAAGTGTCTAGCTGACGCACGGAGACGCTGTAGACGCCAATAGTCTCGGCGAGAATGCAGGCAATAGTCATCTGAGGGAAGACGACAACGATACTGGCGACCGCATTGGCCTCGCTGGTTGATATATTAGTCCGTCGTCCTCCAACAGTTCGGACTCCTCTTCTCATCAACCTCCTGTTTCACAGAAGAAGATCGTCCTATATTATTCTCTTGCAATATCTCTCTCATTCGGCACAGTCGCTTCGAGACAATAGGATCAAGATGATGAACATTATTACCGCTGCGGCCTTGGTCCGCCTTGCTGCTGCTCTTCCAGCACCGCAGCAGTTCGACTACGCTGCTGTCATGTACGCTCCCAGCCCGAGTGTCACTGGACCGCCGACCGGCGTCGCTACCCGGACAACCACCTACACCCTCGATACCGCATCGGCTGCTGCATCCATCGAGGCAGAGATCACTACCGAAGCTACTGCCAGTGTGACCGGAGCAGCCGCCAGCGCCGCTTCGACTGAGGAGCCGACGTCGACAGGTCTCGCGAAGCGCGGCTGGGTCTGGAGCTGGAAGGATGGTTGGGTACTAGAAACAACAACCAGCACTAGCTCCAAGCAGACAGCATACCCCATCACGTCTTCGACCTCGTCCGCGCAGGTGAAGCCGACTTCGTCTTCGTCCTCGTCCGCGCAGGTTAAGCCGACCTCGTCCTCGTCCTCGTCCGCGCAGGTGAAGCCGACCTCGTCTTCATCCTCGTCCGCGCAGCCGACCACGTCTTCCTCCTCTTCGTCTTCGTCTTCATCCAGTAGCCCGATGTCGTCTTCTACTTCCACCACCTCTCAGCAGAGCAGCACCCTCACCACCTCTTCAACCAGCGCCTGCCCCACGACACCAGAGGAGGGAACTTACTGTGGATTCATCAACCCAGAGGACCCTTGCGCCCCTCAGCCAGACGGCTACGGTCCCCAAGTTGAGCCAGACACTGTGGATGCTTTCGAGGCCTACCAACCTTTCCACGAAGAGGCTAAGACTGCTAAGACCCCGTCCGGCTACACAGAGGTCTTCCAAGATCTCAATGCGTCTACTTCGGCCAACTCCTACATCACCTTCTCCACTCTTCAGTCGTACGACGTCCAGGGCTGCGCAGACAAGTGTGACAACACCGACCTGTGCACTTCCTTCAACATCTACATCGAGCGTGACCCAGGTCTCAACCCATCCGATGACGGCGATTCCACCAACTCTACTGGTGGCTACTGCCCGAACCCCTACTCTATCACAAACTACAAGTGCTCGCTCTGGGGCTCCGCCATCGACGATTCTTCCGCCACCAACACCGGTGACTGGCGCGAGGACTTCCAGACCGTAGTTGTCGCCTCGAACGGCTACTCCAAGACCAACAACACCACGCCACCATCTCAGCCAGGCTGGGACGCGCCCAGCAAATGCCCTGGCGGCGCCATTTCCGCCGGCGGCAGCTACTCCATGGGAGCCAAATTCTACCCGGGACCCTACGACCCATCTCTGTGCTCCCTCTACGCTGAGGCTCAGACTTCCAAGAACAAGCAGGCGGCTATATCGAACGGCAAGAGCAGCTACACTCCTTGCAACATGTTCAACGCCTACAACGTCCACAAGAACGGTGTCGGCCAGGGCACGTACTGCTCTCTCTTCAACACTGTTCTCAGCGACAAGTGGGCCTCTTTCCAGGGCGGCTGGGCTGGAAACGACTACTTCGGTGTGGAGTCCAGCTGGACATATGCTAAGAGCGAGCTCGACAGTGGTGAGCTCTAAAGATTTTTCTAGCGACGGATTGTGCAGTTGAGAATTGGAAGAGATCCTGGGGACGGAGATGTGTATAACGAGCAGCTACAAAAGTATGTGATGATACTCACAGTTTGTATAAACATCTTCGCGTAATGCTATGTGTCATAAGCTCATCCTCTTGCTGTCGCTGCCTTGTCACTACAATGGAAGGAATGCAGAACAGGTGAAGATAGGATGGAGATCTCAAAGTTCCGGCAGCACGACGCGCGAGACAGAGATGTGGCAGTTAAGCTGCTTCATTTTCAGTGGCCTTTCTGTAATGACTGTCTAG
Source organism: Neocatenulostroma microsporum (assembly GCA_022814695.1). Classification (NCBI taxonomy): domain Eukaryota; kingdom Fungi; phylum Ascomycota; class Dothideomycetes; order Mycosphaerellales; family Teratosphaeriaceae; genus Neocatenulostroma; species Neocatenulostroma microsporum. Next base: position 26,489 of record JAKLLW010000645.1, read on the forward strand.
GCCGTCGCCTTGGATTCAAAGCCCTGCATCGCTTCCGCTACCATGCCGTTAGCAACTCGACTCGTTCCAACCCCCTACTTCCCGTCCTGCCGTCATCCGCTGTCCACGCCACCGCAGGACCCTCTAGTTGCACGCTCCTGCGTTGCATCCTTTGGCACAGTCCTGGTCCTTAGCCCATCTGTATTCAGCCGCACCTGTTTTGATGGTGCAGACGTTCTGACACGTATCAGCTCGAAACAGGCATTGCAAACATCTCAACAGTCCCACTTACGAGTTGACTGGTATTGTCACAATCGCACTTCAAGTCACCCTCATTACCCACGCCGCAGTTGGTCTTGGCATTGGCGCAGGCCAAAGCCTGACCTGTCAGGAGGGCCAGAACAGCCGTGGTGATGATGGTTGGCTTCATGATGGTTGAGGTCTTGTTCGTGGGATTGGATGTGAATAGCTTGGTATGTCGATTTTCTGTAGGGATGAGTGTGCAATGAGTGTCGGGCTTGATGGCGAGAGGTCGTATACTTATACACGAGAGCTGAGAGCAAAGCCCTCACGCAGACTGCGCTGGCACAAATCTTGCCGCCCATCGTGACCATTCCTGCTCACCGGTGCGAGTTGGCGAAGGAGCTGTGTTCCCATAACTGGAGGAATGCAGACACTTGTGGTATGCAAAATCTTGCTATGCTCAGCTATCCAGTGCGCCGGCGCAGTTCTTGTCTTCATTGTGAGCGTTTCTGCTGACCGGTGTGAGTTGGCGAAGCAGCTGTGTCCCCGTTGCTGAGGAATGTAGACACTCGTGGCACGTAAAGCCCTGCTAAGCTCAGCTTTCGAGGCCACTCGTTACTCATGCA
>JAKLLW010000646.1:0-27329 GCA_022814695.1 Neocatenulostroma microsporum
CACGTCGATCATTTCTCTGGCCAATCAAGCGGCAGACAAAACATGAGCAGTCGGCCCCCACCAGCCTCAGGCTCAGGGGTCTCTCAATCATCTTCGCATCACGCCCGGTCGCTTACTACGCGGCCAACATCTACAGTGGCAAGAGAGCAGTGGCCATCATACGCAACTACTTCATCCACCGGTGGATGGATGGACCAGTCAGCCGCCGGTCAATGGGGCCACATTGACATGCCCGGTCATGACTATGGCAACAACCCCGTCACTACCTCGCAATCCTTCGATACCGACCCCTTATCTGGCATCAGCCCCTTCGACGATGGCACACCACGTACCTTCAACAACAACTATCCCTTCCGGCCATCTAGCGATCACGGGCAAGTGTTTGCGCCTGGTCCATTTCCAAACTACTACACTCACCCAGTGCCATCACAAGCGCAGCATTTTCAGACCACGTTAGCACCGACGAATGGCCTCTTCCAGCCTACTCAGCCTCATGCCCTGCAATCTGGTTTACATATTGGCACTGCTCAACCAGCGCAGCATCGCCTCATCAACGCTCCTGTAGTACCATCACACTATGGCCAAGCTCAGACACATGGTGCTGCTAATATCGCGCGCTTAACGCAAGGCGAGCTTTCTGCGACCGTCTCGGCATCGTCCTCGCCATATCACCCTCCTGGACAGCTTGTACGTGGAGCACATCAAGCGTCATATCCCACAGATGAACAGCAACAGTTGATTCAGCATCAACATGCACAACATACGCATCACCTCAACGTGCCACCGCATGCGCACACGACTAGTACCCGCCAGTCAAGACAGCTGCAGCCCGCTACAGCTGCCTCAGCAAGGGTGCATGGACATTCTGCGGACGTAAGAAATCGTAGAGGAGGACGCGAAAAAGGAAAGAATTTGGCCGAAGGGACACGGCAAAGAAGTTCAAGGATGCGAGGGATAGGCGCATGCTGGCGGTGTGTAATGCAACGTGACCAGGTACGTTGCCACCCTCAGGCACCATCGCAAGATAACTAACAAGCCGTATAGTGCCCGGACGACGGCACTCCATGCAACAGATGTCAGACCAGCTCTCTGAAAGGACACCGATACTTCTTCGAGTGCGATCGTTCGAAGCTACCCGATTTTGTACACGACTTCCTTCCACGTAAGTTACACCGGCCAATCCGTTAGATCATAGCTGACACGGACGTTCACAGCTTCAATGACTGGCATGCACCAAAAGCAGTCCATCGAAGACTGCGTGAGTGAGCGGGTCGTACGCTTCGACAAAAGCAACCCCATCGATGTCTACCTCACGAGCGGATATGGCCCGGCACTGAGGTGGAAGCTATATGAGTTCGTTCCTAAAGGCGACGAGCTTCTGCAGCAGCTGCAGTACCTGCAAGACCCTACAAGAGCGACGACAGTGACCTTCACAAAGTACTCGCCACCTTTCGGCTTGCTCAAGCTGGACACGAGCGACGATACCCACTTCGAAGAGTACATGAGCCGGCTCCTACATCCTGACCACCTCCAGGACCTTGGCTGGACGTGCTTTGAGGAAGAGACACAAGTTGATGACTTCCAAGCACAGCTTATGCAGCTGATGTGTGACTTCTCCATGCAGACGCAGGACTACGATGTAAATATGCTCTCCTCACCCAACCCCATCTTTTGCTAACGAGGGTGACAGCTCCGAGAGCTTCTGCAAAAGATCATCCGCATGATGATCATCACCTACATCATGGGTCATACCCTCACCATTTCCGAAGACACCCTCGATGCAGTTCTGCATTCCGTTCAGCACTCGCGCCGCCCGGATCCAATGCCAACTACACACATCTCCCCTCGCCTCGCCAATCGCCAACTCAAATTCTTCTTCTGCATCCTGCGCAATCAGATCTACTACGAGATCCTCAATTGGCAACAACAAACGCTACACGCGAGCGGCAAGAAAGAGGCAACTTGGCTACCCGCTTTCTGCGTCATGCTTGGCTTTGCGATGATGCTGGAAGAGGTGCAGCGGACTATCTGCATCCAAGCGGATGCGAAGGCCACTAAGGGCGAGATGGCTGCTGATCAAGCGGACATTGAAGCGTTCAATGCATGTGACCGGATCGACAATCGATTTAGGCTATTGGTGGGCTTGTTCCAGTGCAAGTACCGCAATAGGAGTTGGAGTAATGGAAGCTTCGGCAACCAGACGCCTTACCTCAGCGATCCGGTCTCGAGGGACTTTTTGGCGAGGGTATCTCAGTTGCTTCTGGAGAAACGTAAGTCCACTTTATCCCACGCAATACAGCGCAGTGTGATGCTAACGGCGAGCGCAGGCGAACATCTGGAGAGCAGGAAAGACGTTCATCTGCGGTCGGAGAACCAGTGTCTCTATACGTCGCGGCTGGTAGCACGCTTCTTGCTGCCGTTCTTGGGTCTTCCGGCTTGAATGACTGACGGCCTCGATTGGGATGAGCACATGATCACGACTGTTACGATGATAGGTTCGGCTGGGTAAAAGGTCTTGCATACGAATGGCAATCTTAGCATAGTAGATTCCGGTTGGTGTGTAAGCTTACCGTTGACGGTAGCTTACCTCTTGCCTGGGTAGGTAGCTTTAATACGCCGTGTGCACTTCGAAGTGTCGGTAGCATTGACGAGATGTCTTCTTCTTGTCTTGTACCCGCATACCTCGTAGCAGCAGCAGCAGTGTGAATGCCTCAGGCAGCAGAGACCTCCGCGGCGAATCCTACGGCTGCTTCCCGCGTTTAGCGAAGCCCTCACTCTCTATAAAATTTTCTTCTTCCTCTCCCTCCTCTTTCTCCTGCAGCTCTCTTTGCCTTTTGGCTTAGATCAAGTGTAGTATCTGGTACGCACTCCCCGCCTATTACCTCATCGGCATTCACATGCTAACAATGCTTTAGTTCTTTTCAGTTTAATCTCTGAAACGAGGCTACGGCCTCTTCAAGATTAATCTTATTTTTGCAACTCGTCCGTGGGCCGCTGAGCTTGCTCATGTCCATGGGCACCGTGTCGCTGGTATTGCACTGCCTCCAGCCGACGCGAATTCACTTTTCATCAGCATGCCCACGCTTCATCGTGAGCTGGGCACTGGAGAAGAGCAGCAGCATCTCCGGTGACAGCTTTCAGCAGCAAGTCAGTCGAGTTCATCACAGCTTGGTACTTCGCTCACTTTACACTGTTTCGAGATGCAGAATCTGCTGGGCGGTTGGCCGCAAAATCACAGCGCTCGCATGCACCTGCGTGGCCTGAGGTCTCACTCCTGCCGTATCACAACGTCGGCCCAGGGCACGATCCGAACCCGAGAACAAGTGATGGTCGGCATTGCTCGTCTAAGGCCTTTTGCACCACATTATTCCTATCTCAGTACACTGACGCGCTTTACAAATCTTCAGGAATACCGATCCACCACCAAGCCAGCAATACCTCCCTCCATCTCGACACGCTTATCCGACACGTACTCCGTAACTCGCCTCGCATATTCCTCCACCCGACAATTCCTCTCCAAGCGACCGCAGTTCACACAGGGCTCCACCTGAAAGCTAAGACAGTAAAGAGTCTTGAGACTCGACCTAGTCGCCGCCAGTTCCCTGAGCAATGGAGAAGCCTGGATCTTGATCTTGTCAGGGAGAGCGCACACACCAGGGCACCACCATTTAAAGCCCATGATCAGGCTGAGGTGGAACGGCATGCACCGCGTCAGTCTGAGGTGTCGTAGATTTGGAAAGGTATGTTGTAAGTCCAGTAGCCTTTCGCGGCAGCCCCAAATTGCCCAATCTGGTGTTATGGCGACGTCCATTGTTCGGATACACTTGCTGAGCTTAGGGTCGGAGCGCTTGGCAAAGATAATTGCTTCAGACGTGTGGCGGAAGGAGAATGTAGAGTTCTTGTAGAAGGAGACCACGGCTTCAGCGAAGTACTGCCTCGACACCATCAACTTGTCGAGCGGATGTTCGCTCATATGTCGAACCTCGCACCATGTATACGGTGGGACGTAGCCGTGCTTCATCTTCACCTTGACGGTCTGATCTCCGAATGCAAGGACGAAGATGATATCCCGAAGCTCTGGTGGGATCTCAAAGAACACACAGTGCTCGCGGTCTGCTGGGGGGTTAGAAGGTTTTGGTTGGATTCGCTGAAGTGAGGCGAGACCTACCTTGAGCAGCCTGTTGCGCCATCGCACCTGGAGCATCCTGGTGTTCTGCTGGCCTGTCGTGTCCGCAGTGATTGTGCGCATTCGGTATCTCGTTCGAGGGGTGGTGAGCATCGTGGGCGGTTGTGTCGTTCCGACCGCAGCCTGCGCTCTCAACAAGTAGCATGAGTAGTCCGTGTAGATGTTATGTGCTGAAGTAAGTGCTATAAGCTTGAAGTGTACGAAAATAAGCAGTATCGCACGCTGTCCTCAATAGTGGTGAACATTGGTAGCGCAGAAGAATTGTACCAGCCACATCGATATTTGAGATCCGGCAGTGCGGTCTTGGTGTGCAACGTTTCAAGAGGCTCAGACGGCCCCTTTGACGTCGCTGGTGGTGCTTAAGCATAGGGATCTGTGTTGTCAAATAGATCTGAGAACACCGTAGACTTTGAGCCCATCTCACACCTGCCATTCAAGGTTGCAAACATGCCTAACATGCTCAAACTATTGAAGGCACGTCTAGCACACCCTACGCCATGTGCGAATCTACCGACGTGGCTAGATGCGCCTGACTAATTCTTAGCTGGCACACTATTTGCGTGGAACAGGCAGATAAGATGGAGATACTGAAATACATCATGCATCATACTCACATTTCAAAGCTCCTGTAACCAGCACAAAGCACACCTAACTCTGCTTGTCATACTGTCGGATAGCTCGAATGCTCCGACATTGCATGCCATGACTACCAGACAACCAGCACATCAACATCTTCACAAGCAAGACATGTCCACCTATTTCCACAGACCCATACCGTTGCATGCTACGAGGTTCAAGCTTTCAACTGCCAGCCTTCTGCTTCTTCCTCGGCGGCTCTCCATCATCGCCGCCCTCTCCCGTGCTTGACCCCTCCTCGCCGTCCAGGCCGGCAAGCTCGACCAGAATATTCACGTTAGCCCACTCCAAGTTCTGACGCTGAACATCCGGAGCATGATCGTTCCAGAAGCTAATGGACTTGACGTAGTGTGCACCCAGATCGACACGGTGCTGGACAAGCGCATGTGCTAGCCATGCTATCGCCGGACTTCCGAGGATTGCCAGACTGCTCTCAGAGCTCTCGTCGATGTTGAGCGTGAAGCGGCTGCTGAATTTCGGCACGTGGGTGACTGGTGGCTGGTGCTTGTTCATTGCGAGCTTGAGCGCAGCGTTGGATTCGTCGTTGGTGGCGGTAGTCATCATAATATGACGAAGGCCCTTCGGGCTTGCTTCAGAGAGTCTGGCCTGCTCCTTCCAGATCAAGGCGAAGATGTCTGAGGTCTTGCTCAAGTCCACTACCTGAGCTGGAGGTATCGGGATAGGGTGCTTGTGTGCAGCCTTGTAAATCGCCGAGTACGCTTCGGTTCTTGTGACTATGCCTTTCTTGGCGTCGATGAAGAAGTCGTAGTATGCACCGGTGCCCTATTCGGCAGCGTTAAGTCACCACTCTGCTCGATAAAGGGACTGAAAGCATGAGAAGGCTCACGTACCTTGTACGGTTTCGGCTGCCCACCTACACCAAGAGGCGGCGCAAGGTTGTCACTCCATGTGAGCGGCTGTTCCACGTGAACATGGTGATTTGACAGGCCAGTGTTCTCCCAAAGCTTCGTAAACGCTTTGGAGTATGCCCAGAGGCTTGACGATGTCGACATCCTTGTCTTTGAACGTCGTGTCCCACCCATACTTCTTCATCTCGGCGTATTGACCAAACCTTGTGCTGAACTCTGGATTCACGCCCGCGGCTTTATTCGAAGTTCTCACCAACTTGTTGAGGTTCTTTCCACTGTTGACGAAGGTCTCCCAGCGCCCAGCTTTCAGGGTTGGTCCAGCAATGTCTTCTTCTCGAGCTGGCGTGGCGGGATCAATTCGCTTGTATAGATGAGCATTTTCCAGAGTCTCCGCGGTGTACGGACTCTCACCATCAGGTGTTTCGGTCACACCACCAGAAGCCGCATCGAGCACTTGCCAGACCAGCACCACAATGGCGGCAATGAGGATCGTGCTGAAGATTAAGCGGCGGCCTCGAGAATGGAGATCCATGATGAGTTACCTGCTGTATCATTTTCAGTCTGCTCAAGGGTCGAGTGTTAAAGCAGGGAGGTTGTCGCGTTCCTTAGGTGTTCCAGAGAAGTGAGAACGTTCGGTAGAGGTACGGGGATACTTGGACAGCACATGGGGGAGACTGCGGACAACACGGCAGGGTGCGCTGGCAAGGAGATGTGAGCACATGGGATCAGTAGACAGGTCTGGTAGCAACTTGTGCTATCGTGAGGAACTAGGGTAGCAACGCCATGCTCGCCATGCTCAAGCCAATGTCATGCCCGATCGATCGTGCTCTCGTCATACGCCCATCGTTCGCCTCAGGTACTTAGTCGGTGCTCTTGTCGAGCGAGGTGGGCTTATCCTTGATCGGCATGTCGCTGCCAGTCTGGCTTTTGTACTGGCCACGGATGAAGTCGCTGATTTGCTACGAGGGTGGATGTCAGTAGACTATTAGCCAACACAGATCTTGGGAATACAAACCTCATCCTTCGCCTGCTCGACAGCCGACTCGTTGTTCTGTGCGCCCTGCCCCATGAACCTCTCCTGGGCGAAGTCGATGCCCTACGTTCTGTTAGCTGTACTCAGTATACTGTGGCGTCCTTTGGTATACTGACTTTGTCCAGATAGCTGCGAGATGAGTTAGCTCAGGATGTCTCAGTAGGCAACAGGGTTAACTTACTCCTCGTTCTTCTCGCTCTCCTTGCCTCCGCCGGCCATGCCGTTGATCTTGTCACCGAGTCCGCCCATGAAGCCACCGCCACCGGACTCCTTGTTGCCCTCGCCTGCTAGGTTCTGCTCGTTGGAGCCGCCGCCACCAGTGAACTTGTTGACGTAGTCCATGATTGTGGAGTTGTTGAGTTTCTCGAGTTTGACTGAGGGTTTGTTATGTGATGGGTAGGTGCTTGATTGATCGAAGAGAGTTTGGCAGATTGAGAGATGTTCGTGTGTTCAAGAGAAGGATGGAGCTCGAACAAACAAACAGACCTGCTGCGCCTGCATTGCGGGACTGAGCTTGGCAATGACGTACGTGTGCGCCGTTTCACATGCAAGTACGACTATTCACTGGCAAGAGCAAAGCGGGAAGAGCAATCTGTAACCGCCAAGCACGCAGCCAAGCGGGCATCAATCGTGAGAAGTTGGAAGGAAAGATCGAGTGAGGTGAGCTGTGAGCTCCTCCTGACAGCCCGGGCCGACGTTTCTCCGGCACCAAGGGCAGGCGCGACCGCGTACCAACCGAGTGCCTGAAGCTCTACCATACAAACGAGCTGTTTCGAGCCATCTTCAATCTACTACCACAGAAAACCGCCAAGATGTAGGTCACCAGCGGTCGCCTTGTTACGAGGAATACTAATGGCCTCTTTAGGGAGATGCTACTGGGGATCACGGGCAAGGACTTTACCATCGTCGCTTCCTCGAAAGCGGCAATGAGAGGCGCATCCATCCTCAAGACCAACGATGACAAGACCCGGAGACTCAACAAGGACACTCTGATGGCATTCAGCGGAGAGGCAGGCGACACAGGTAAGCTTGTCCAACCACAAGGCCGCCATCTCTCATGCTAACTGATGTAGTCCAATTCGCGGAATACATCCAAGCCAACATCCAACTCTACTCGATGCGCAACTCCTCCGACCTCTCCCCCTACGAAGTCTCCTCCTTCGTCCGTAGCGAACTCGCCAAGTCCCTCCGCTCGCGCTCTCCGTACACCGTCAACCTCCTCCTAGGCGGCTACGACCCGATCAAGCAGAAGCCCGAGCTTTACTGGATTGACTACCTGGCCTCCTCCGCCCCACTACCGTACGCAGCGCACGGATACGCACAGTACTACTGCTTGAGTATACTCGACAAGCATCATCATCCGGACATCAGCTTCGAGCAGGGCATGAAGATCTTGAGGATGTGCACGGATGAGCTGAAGAGGCGGTTACCGGTGGATTTTAAGGGTGTGTTGGTGAAGGTCATTGACAAGGATGGCATCAGGGAGGAGCCTTATGTGGATGACAAGCAAGTGCTGGCGCCGTGAGGAGGGGTGCTGATGGGAAGCGCATGGCGTCTGGCGTTGCGGAGAAGCATAGCAAGCATAGCGTAGCCCTGGGATTGAGGACTCGCGCTACAATGCTGCGTGGTACGATACGAGGCTGTACAATATGTCATATCCCCTGGTCGCGCCACACCGCTCCATCGCTCCTGCCTAGTCTGGTCACGTCGCGCCGGTCGAGGTCCTCCAGGTATCCTCGCGAACCGGATCCGCATACGAGAACCCGTATACTATCCTGACTGTCTCGATATATTCTGATTCATCGCCTGAACCTGAGCGGACTACCTTCGAGCTTCCTAGTTTGCGCTACTGTTTGCTACATACATTCGTTTCCCTTTGTATTCACACAGCAGCTGCTGTGGGTATGCTCATTCTCACTTCAAGCTGTAAACAGTCGTGTTCCCTGCTTATCTTACGTCGAACATTCACCTCGTTGACATCATTTGCCACGTGCAGCCTCGTGGCACCTGACTCACGACCAATTCACATAAGCCGTGGGAAGGCGCAACTGTGACTTTCACCTTCGACCTTCAACCTTCAAGCTGCAGCCTTCCGCTTCCAACCTTCGATCTTGACTCCCTGAGGTACAAACAACACGCTCTTTCAAGCCATCGATTAGCGACCCAACTTCTTCAATCTGATCAACAACAACCCGAGACCAACATCAGCCACCATGGCAGCCAACACCTACTGGCAGCTCGAAAAAGAGTACTACACCATCGCCGCCGATGGCCACGACCTCGTTGTCCGCGTCATCGAGCACTCAAAGGTAAGCCGTACCGAAGGCGATGGCGATGCGGCTCACACCGTGACGGAGAGTGTGGCGAGCAAGATCCATGAGTACAAGGTCAACAAGGAGACTTTAATGAGCGGTTCCGAGTACTTCGCCACCATGTTCGCGGACGGAAAGTTCAAGGAGTCTGAGGCTGGGGTGGTGGATGTGGATGTGGTGGGGGAAGGGAGTGTAACTGCTGTGACTGTCTGGTAAGTTGACTGACGGACGGCCTGCCCGGTCTACTTTACTCATATCGTGTTAACCGGATTGTTAGGTTCAAGACCATCCACGACGCTGTTGATGACTCGGCGTATGGTGTGAGCGTCGACGATGTCTGGCACATGCTTGCTGCAGCGCAGACCTACGGCTTCAACACCAAGTCTGAGACCGCCAAAGCTTGGTTCGAGAAGTGGTACGGGCAGACCATCAGAGGCACGAATGGTCAACGCAACCCCGACTACAAGGAGCAGCAGATGTTGTTGTTGCCTACCTACAGCTTCGATCACATCGAGGGGTTTAAAGCATCGACGAAGTACCTCGTCTGTGAGTATCCCCAGAATCATCAATATGACAGAATACACTAGCTGACTCCTGTTCAGACCGAGCAACCGGCCACATCATGGAGCGCCGCCCTCTCGGATTCGGGCACGAAGACATCCGCCTCGATGCCAACATTCTCACGCAGCTCAACGCAGCCAAGTCCCGCTTGAAGACCATCTTGCACCGCAACCTATACAACCCAATCGACGATCTCCTCCGTCGCGCCCGTTGCCGCTGCAAAGCTGAGGTCCTGTACGCGTACGAGAGTGCGCTGACTCGTACCGGATCGTGGCCGCTGGAGATCACGTTCCTCAATAACAGTGTGGAGAGGACGTTGAGGCAGCTCGAGAACTTCCAGATCTATCAGCCGCAGACTTGTGGTCAGAGGTACGTATCCACTTCCATGGCGGCCGATGTGGATTAGATAGCTGTCTGGACCTCCAGAGACATTGAAAATGAGCTTTGCTGACCCGAGATCATAGGTACTGCACCTTCGACTTCCAATACGTCGTCGGTAACGCCCGGGTGGAGTGTAAGCGCTATTTCGACGGTCTGTGCCTGGACTGCATGCACACCTCCGCAGACAACCAAGACGAGTTCTGGCGCCACGCTAAGCCCTCCATCCACTGGGATGATAAGTGTCGTACCAGGCACACCCAGCCCAGCTGGTACTTCTCGTTCTTGGGACCGAGGCACAAGATGACTGAGTGGGTTGAGAGTAAGCGCAACCACGGCCAGGCCGGCCAGCAGCGCGGGAATGCTGGTGCAGGCGGGCAGCAGCAGGGGACTGTGGCGGGCGTGACGGCTGGAGTTGCGGGGATGGGTGTTGAGCAGGAGTAGCCGCGCATGCTCGCTCGTTCGCTTGCTTGCGTAGTAACCGATGGGGCTCTCCGAAAGGCGAGGATGTGCGCATGCTGAGGTGGCGGACGCCAGCAGGTAACTGCAGGACGCACTCAGCCGAGAGCGCTGAAAATGATAGCGTGCCAGGAGCACGTGACTTGCGTACTGAAAGGCGAGCATAGTAACAACAAAATCATACTCATTGTACTCTTTTCACCTCAAGCTTCCCTTTACCACCGTCAGCACCGGCCAGCGCAACGTACTGTCCACTCTCGATTCGCTTCGTCCACTTATTACTCTCGTACTGCGCTGTGAAGATCGACATTCGCAGTACCGGAGCATTAGGATCCTCGACGTTGTCGTGCGACCAGGTCCAGCGTCCGAACGACCAGTTGAGGATGTAGCGCGTTTTGCCGGCTTTCTCTCTATTGATCTCGGCGCCATCGGAAGTCTTTGGAGACTGGTCGGAGTACAATACGGCCTTGATGCGATAGACTTCGTCCTTTGGTGCACTCTTGAGCAGGCTGTCCAGCTTTGCAAGATCGGTGCTCGCATCGGGACCAGGAGAGTTGAGAGTGACTGACAGGCATTCCACCTCGGAAGTATGCTCATGCTTATGATTATGTCCATGACCGTGACCGTGATCGCTGACCCAGGCTCTCGCCATCTTAGGGTCAAAGCCGAAGAGTAAGTCTTTACTGATCCGGCCTTTATCGCTCTTCGTCTGTGGCGTATCGACGTCCAGATCGCCAAGCTTGTCAAGAAACAGATCGAAAGCTCTCTCGCTGAGACTCTCCCACTTGTTGATAACAATCAGATCGGTCTGCTTAGCCTGCAACTTCGCCGTAAAGCTCGTATTGGCATACCCGCCCCAGTTCTCCGCATCGATCACCGAGACGATCCCGTCCAATTCATACCGGCCAGTGGCTTTGCTGATACGATTCACCTCCAACACAAGCTTCAACGGCTCAGCAGATCCAGAAGTCTCAATGATGATCCTGTCAGGCTGGCATTCGCGGTCTAATGTGGCGAGAGCGTCTTCGATCTGACCGACGTTGGTACAGCAGATGCAGTCGCCTAGTAATTCTTTGCTCCCGGTCATCTCGGCTGCTGCAGCCAGTTGGGTGTCGACTGCTACATCGCCTATCTCGTTCTTGATCAAGGCGAGCTTATAGCCTTGGTTCTCTGCCCCGCCTGCGCGGAGTTGGGGCAGGAGATTTAGGATGAGTGTCGTTTTGCCGGAGCCTGCGAAGCCGGTGACGATTGTTAGGGGTATGCGACGGTGGGCACTCTCTGCAGCCGGCGCTGTCATTGTGCGTCCGGAACTGGATGTAGTGGGATCTGGAAACCGAGAAGTACCAGGTAGATGCAAGATGGACGATGTTGAGGTGTACTGTCCAAAGTCTCGCCGACCGCTCGCATTCGCTCGCTTATCATGCGCGCTAACGGAAAGCCAACTTTTGCCCTCCGGAGAGGGAAAATCTCTCGAGAACGGCATGCGCAAGTTTCAGCACGGCCTTGTTGATGGCTCGGGCATTCATGCAGCTGGAGCTCGATTCGTCACGTTTGGAGCCTCACCTCGCGTTTTCCGGTGCTCCAACATCCACCATCACGACCACTCCACTGCAGCTCCCGTATCGACCTCTGCATTTTTGACAAACGAGCGGATACACAGGGGCACTCCGAGCACACCAAGCGAACAGTACCTCCAACCACCAGACACAAAACAACCACCCAAAAGGCCGCCATGGCCGCCGCCCTCTACGCCATGCCCTCCGACACGCCCTCCTACTCCTTCGCCTCCGCCCCTCACACCACCTCATCCGAGCCCCGCCAGCACAGCTTCTACCCCTACACTGACAACGGCGGCTCCACCCTCGGAATCTCGGGTGCAGACTTCACAATCATCGCAGGCGACACCCGCTCCACCTCGGGCTACAACATCCAAACCCGCTACGCCCCAAAACTCTTCCGCATAGGCGGTTCCGGACCCGAGCACAAAGGCTCCAAAATCGTCCTCTCCCTAGTAGGGTTCGCTGCCGATGGCCACGCCCTCCAAGAGAGACTCGATACCGTGGTCAAGATGTACAAATACCAGCACGGCAAGGACATGAGCGTCCACGCGTGCGCTCAGAGACTAAGCCACATCCTCTACAACAAGCGCTTCTTCCCCTACTACGTCCAATGTATCCTCGGCGGCATCGACGAAGAGGGCAAAGGCGCTCTGTACAGCTACGACCCTGTGGGTAGCTATGAGAGGGAGTACTGCCGTGCCGCGGGCGCTGCTGCGTCGCTCATCATGCCTTTCCTCGACAACCAGGTGAACCTCAAGAACCAGTACGAGCCAGGTTCAGTGCAGGGTTTGGAGAAGAAGGCGCTTGTAGCGGAACCGCTCACGAGGGGGCCGACGGAGGAGCTGGTGAGGGATGCGTTCACGAGTGCGGTGGAGAGGCATATTGAGGTTGGTGACGGGTTGCAGATGATGATTATCACCAAGGATGGGATCGAGGAGATCTACAATGATCTCAAGAAGGACTAGAGGAGAGGAGTGCAGGGAGACTAGAAGCAGGAGAGAGCAGAAGCGGAAGTGTAAGAGTGACGGAGGTGGAGCTTGTGTACAATATGAGTAGCATGAGAGGCGTAGCCGCAACCTTGCGCCCCCAGACCAGGCGCAGGAAGAGCTACGTATAGCGTGGCGAAAGCCGATCTACCCTTCCACACCCAAACAGTCGTATCCGTACGCCTTGCCTCATGTAACATTACCGCATTTATTCCCTCAGCCCAACATAACGTACACCCATCGCCCCAACGCCATCGCTATACCCAATACATATACACCGACGTTCGGTCACCCGAGCACCCTACACTCTTACAGTCCTATAGTCACGCGAGCTGCCCCGCCAACCCAATAAAAAGCGCCTGAACCACCATCTGCAACCCCCAAACCCCAACTTTCTTCATCCTCCTCCTCTGCCTCCCCTTCTCATTTATATCCCTCGCGAACGCCTCGTACATCTCTCTACTCAGATCGTCCAACAACCCACTGTCGAAGATCGTCCAACTACCGTCAAATTCGCTTTGACGTTTGACAATGCGGCAGTTGATGGGTATAAACGTATGCCGGGAATTGATGTAGCTGATAATGGGACGCGCGAGAGCGTTGTTGACGTAAGATATGTCGTGGGTTAAAAGGGGGACGGAGGCGCGGACGTCGTTTAGGTGGACGGAGAGGTCAAGGATTAGGTAGCGGTCTTCTTCTTCAGAGGCTGGGTTGGGGGTGGTGGGTTGAGGGTCCGGGGGGTCGAATTGGGAGTGTCGGATAATGTTATCGCGCTGTTGCGTGACAGTTGCTTCCATCTTGTCGTAGAAGTCCGACATTACTTTCGCTATACTGCCGTCTTCGTCATTGGGGATCATGACATCTGCGACGATGTCGACATTGCCTTCGTGGATCCAGGAGAAAGGCCCTTCGACGCCGCGGTTTAGGTGGTCGATTTTCAGGCCGTCGATTCGCAGTCGGCTGTGCTTCTTGAATTGTCCTGGGTCGCCGTCTTCACTTCCGTCGGTGAGCGCTACGCCAGTTACACCATGTACCTGCCTGGGGTGAACGGTGAAGAGTGACCCGTCGAAGGAGCCGGACATGTTGTTCGCGGACATGAAGTCGTAGAAAAGCCATTGCTTTCTCAGTCTCGGTAGCTCGCAGTTGAAGACGCTGACTGTGAAGGGCCGGAAGTCTTTCGGCTGGTAGACTGTGAGCAAGACGTCTTCCATTTTGAAATTGTCGATCTCAAAGTCTCCTGGGTTGTGCTCGTGTCTGTAGCTCTTCGGATCCTTGACCTCGCCGGTGGAGTGCACGTTGGTGCGGTCAAGGACGCCTCGCACGCCGCGGACTTCCACATCGCGGAGTAAGCCTTTGCCGTTGAACCATTTTGTGAACGACAGGGTCACGTTGACGGTGTCGAATGTAACGTCAAACTGCGTATAATTCCCATCATCTTCCGCCTCACCCGAAGCTTCCCTCGTCTTCTCCGCCAGCGCAGCAGAAGCTGCCGCCGCCGCCGCAGTAGTCGAAGACCCTTTACTCACAGCCCTCTGCCTCGTCCCCGCCGCATTTCCAGGCCGTCTCGACACAAACACATTATGGAACGTAATCACGCCATCCCTCCACGTAGGCACAATAGCATTCTCAAACACAATCTTGACCCCCGAGCTCTTAGTCAAGTAATTCCCTACCCAGCCAGCTAACGTCTCTTGCGCGAAGACAGTGTTGATCGCCCATATCGCCAAGGATACGAAGGTGGTAGTTCCGACTACGATCCAGACTACGTGACCCCAGAAGATCCAGGATAGGAATGCACCGATCTCGTCGCTGTTGAAGGGGCGCACGCTGCGGATGGAGAACCATTTGAAGCGGATTTGGAGGCGGTGCCAGAAGCCTGTTGCTGCTGCTAGGAGTTCTTCTTTGGTGGGTCGGTGGAGGTGTGGGAGGCGGTCGAGCAGGTTGTGTCGACTGCTTTCTGGTGTCGCTTTTGCGCCAGTCTCGCTGGCTTCTCGCGCACGTTCAGCGGCAGACTTGCCATCGGTCTGCAAGCTTCGCTGCTGGCTTAAGAAGCGTCGTATACTTGGCGTCTCAAACGATGTACATCGGCTTCTTCCCAGGGAGTATGAAGATGTCTGCAGTCCAGCCCTCGTCGCTACCGCCGTCGGTCCAAGCCATCTGACCTGTGTGCTCTTCGCTGTAACATAACTCCTTCTGTATGCACTACCCACTGGCAAGCGAGCAGCGCTGGTATATGCGCTCCTCTGAGCTACAAGCCGTAACCGAGGAGTGAAAAGCGCAGCCAAAAGACTGCTCGTAGGTATCGTCGCGGTTTGCGCTCGTATAAGGTGTTGTAATGCTCGCCCGCCCACTCCTACAACACTGCGACTCATGTTAGGTCATCCTCGTCTCTGTCGTAGCTGCATATGGACCTCTTTCTGCTGAGTTGAAGAAAGAATTCGAGCTCTTTGAATCCGCGGATCAATTGGAGCATCCTGCAGGTATGACGAGACCGTGCGCCGAATCACATGTCAGGCGCTAAGGCCGCAATCTCCGGCCACGCGAAAAAAGTTCGAGGCACGAAATTCAGTGGAGCAGCTGGAGAAACATACCGCATACACCTGACACACGCTCACGGTACAGTATCAGTCACTACACGAACCTCGCCACACGAACAAAACTTCGACGGCGACAACCCCCAGAACGAGACAAAATGCCAGCACCAACCGCCCTCCAAAGAGCGGCCTCACCACTCGCAGACGAAATCACAACCCACGATGCGCCAGACTCAGCAGTAGACCAAGACGACGTCCTCATTACCACCGACCAACCCGCAGAAGACTCAACCGACCTCAACGCTCGGCCCACAGAAAGCATGGACGTCGACACCACCCCCTCCCTCTTCGCCCCCGAGAAACCCTCCAAATCCGCCCACAGAGCCGAAGAGCGCAAAGTCCGCGTCCCACCGCACCGCATGTCCCCCCTCAAAACCTCCTGGCCCAAAATCTACCCCCCACTAGTCGAGCACCTCAAACTCCAAGTCCGCATGAACATCGCCAAAAAAGCGGTCGAGATGAGAACCTCCCCCCTCACAACCGACACCGGCGCCATCCAAAAAGGCGCAGACTTTATCCAAGCGTTCTGCCTCGGTTTCGACCTCGACGACGCAATCGCTTTACTCAGACTAGACGACCTCTACATCCAATCCTTCGAAGTCAAAGACGTGAAGAGTCTGTCTGGGGAGCATTTGAGTAGAGCTGTAGGACGGATAGCAGGGAAAGACGGCAAGACGAAATTCGCGATTGAGAATGCGAGTCGGACGCGGATAGTGCTGGCGGATCAGAAGGTGCATATTTTGGGGGGGTTTAAGAATATTCACGTCGCGCGGGAGGCGGTGGTGAGTTTGATTTTGGGGAGTCCGCCGGGGAAGGTTTATGGGAATTTGAGGACGGTGAGTGCGAGGATGAAGGAGAGGTTTTAGGGGCTGAGTATGATATGGGAGAGAGATGATGGGTGGAGAGTGATGAATTCGGATGAGAGGGATGGGACTGTGTTGTTAGCATGGCGTTTCGGCGTGTATTTGTTGCAGCGCGAATGCCAACTCGTGGCTGATGGAATGATTTGACGGCTGATGACGCATCCTACCTCTCGTACTTCTCAGACCTTAGGACGTAAGTCGCTCACGGTGCTGCGTACGGCGTGTCCCCGACATAGTTGGGAACATAGACTCAAGGGCTTTGTGAATGATATGCAGTCAACGGGCGGGCTATACTTTATACCCGGCACCGTCTCTCGTCAGCGTCTGCATCCTGCCTTCGTTCTGCTTAAACTCCAATTGCTTCCTTTTCCTCAAGTCTATGTCAAAGCGGATATAAGCGACGCAGGCTACGATTATGTAGCCTCCGAAGACCGTGAGTACGGCTATGCTGCCAGGATAGGGTACTTAATAGTGGTCATAAGAGCCAGCCACTGTTGTCTTAAGCCTAAGTGACTGACTGACTGCATTGGCCAGTTAGTCATGAACTCGAGGCTCCCGTCCGTAAGACAGTCAGACTTAGCAACCAAGGGGGTCGAGACCTGACTGATTAACTGACTAATCTAGGGTACGAACATGTAGTATGTTGTGGTATAGACACTGCGAGTTGGTTTACCCAAACCCTAACCCTCTACGTCTTCTAGCGATCCCATTGGTGCGCAAGAGCCGCGAGACTACAGCGGGGAAGTCTCGAAAGTCGAAACGTCCGCGGCGCAAGCTCCGGTGCTCGCTATCGGTGACGTTGGTCTTGGTAAACAAAAACATCACTCCCGAAACCGCCGAAACAATGGCAATATCGAACTCTACCGGTGCTACCTCTCTGGTAGCCATTGTCCACCATGGCGCTCGCAACGAGAACGGCGTTGGCTAGCACGCGCTCAGCATGGCGCTGCTTCAACTGCCGCAGCGCCAATGCCTTCCAAACCCAGCAAAAGCGAACGATCACGATGAAAGAGCTCGACGACGGTCGGGATGGTAGAGAAAGGATTGTCGTCCTCGGATCAGGCTGGGCAGGCTACACTCTAGGACGCGATTTGAATCCGAAGAAGTACCAGGTCGTCATCGTCTCGCCTCGCTCGTACTTCGTCTTCACGCCTCTCCTCGCTTCCACCTCTACCGGTACACTGGAGTTCCGCACCGCTCTCGAGCCGGTCAGAAAGCGAAACGCTTCAGCAGCTTTCTTCCAAGGCTGGGGCGACGCTGTCGATCTCGAGAACAAAGTGCTGGAGATCGAGGAAGCGGTTGAAGACCCTCTGCAGGGGAGAGCTTTAGTGCAGGATAGGCATGCCGGCCGAAGCGGGCAGGAGTTCTCGCAGCAGAAGCAGAAGGGAAAGGTGTTTAAGATGGGGTATGATAAGCTCATTATCGCTGTCGGATGTTATAGCCAGACGTTCGGCACGCCGGGGGTGAAAGAACACGCGTACTTCTTAAAAGATGTGGGCGATGCGAGGAGGATAAGGAATAAGCTGTTATCTTGCTTTGAGATGGCTGCTTTACCTACAACGGCGGTGGAGATGAAGAAACACCTTCTTAACTTCGCTGTAGTGGGAGGAGGACCGACAGGGATCGAGTGGTCTGCTGAGTTGCATGACTTGATCACAGAAGACATGGCAAAAATGTATCCCGAACTCGTCCAATACGCTCAAATAACCGTCTACGACGTCGCGCCCAAAGTCCTCAGTATGTTTGACGAACGCCTCTCCAAATACGCGATGAAGACCTTCCAGCGGCAAGGCATACACATCCAAACTTCCCACCACGTCGAATCCCTCCGTGTAGGCGCACCAGGAGCCGTAGAGCAGAAAGACGACGTCAAAGAGAGCGACGCGATCTACACGCTCAAGCTCAAAGAAGAAGGCGAGGTAGGCTGCGGCATGGTCGTCTGGAGCACCGGCTTAATGATAAACCCCTTTGTCGAGAAAGCTCTCGACTCGAAAGTCAAACGCCATGAAAAGAGCCACGCTATTCTAACAAACGACCGTCTGCAAGCCAAGAGGCCTGGCACAGAAGACCAAATCGTACCCGACATCTACGCGCTCGGCGACTGCGCTATCTTGGGAGGGACATCTTACCCAGCGACCGCGCAGGTTGCGAATCAGAAAGCTACGTGGCTGGCGAAACGGCTTAATAAGGGTGATTTGGAGAAGAATGGTTTCACGTACAAGGACTTGGGCGTGATGGCTTACGTAGGGAATTGGAACGCTATTATGCAGTCTTCGGGCGGAGATATTAGTGGACGGGTAGCTTGGCTCATATGGCGTGGTGCATATTTGGCCAAGTCAGTGAGCTGGAGGAATAGGATACTGATCCCGATATATTGGGCGGTGAATTGGTTGTTTGGGAGGGATATCTCGCGGTTTTGAGGAGGTGATGTACAATTGGGGATGTGGAAGAGTGGTCAGAGCATACAAGGCCCGGGCTGAGTGGGCTGATAGAGGGCGCAGATTGTGTATGAATATGACAGGAAGTACATCGTGCACGCTGTGCTTATATCCCACGACCAACAGCTCCTCCATGTGCTCATGTAGTCGCTTTCGGTGTATCCACGAGTTGATGGTGACGACGAGAAGGAGAAGGTTTAGGAAGAGAGGTGCAATCGTCGACTTCGGTTGTGGAAAGTCGATCTTGGTCGCAAATGTCGAATCTCGTCGATTTTAGTCGGTTGCGAAGGTCGGTGAAAGTCGCTACTCGTCGGTCGCAGTTGTCGACTTCGGTCGATTCTGGTCGGTGAAAGTCGCTATCTGTCCGTCGACTTTCGTCGACTTTCGTCGACTTTCGTCGCAAACGTCGAAAATGGTCGGTTGCAACCGTCGGGATTGTCGAAACCGTCGTCTCTCTCGAGTTCGGTTACCTAGGTAGTTATAGAAGTTGGATCTAGCCGCAAACGTCGTCGTCGTCGTGAAAGTAGGACGAAGTAGGAAGAAGTTGCAGAAGTAGGAAGAAGTAAGAAGAAGTTGCGGATGTTGCAAGTGTTGCAAATGTTGCAGAAGTGGGTTGTAGTTATAGGCTTCTACGTACAGACGCTGACACCCACCGTCGTGGCAGTCAGGACGAGCCTCCATATAGTGCCCAACTTCCAACTCTTGCAACAGCCTTCACGGCAACTGATCAGGCGCATTGCCATTCAATCCATTCGCCTTCGTATGCACCACTTCCGTCTCATACTCGCCCTCCTTGTACGCCCGCACAGGCTCACACCAGCCAAACTTATCCTCAACCTTCCCTCTTTGTATCCCTTGCAATTGCGTCAAGAGCTTGACGACCACTGGACCCGGCTCTTCACCCTTGAGGTACTCGAACTTGTCGTTCCGTGATCGCATGGTGATGCTCTTGATTGGTACCAACGCCGCTGCTGTTCCTGCCGCAATGACTTCGTCGAAGGAGGGCAGGTCTTCGTACTTGATCGATCGCTTCTCCACTTTCCAACCCCAGCTCTTCGCGATCTCGCAGACGGAGTCGCCGGTGACGGATTTGATGACGTTTTTGCTGTCCGGTACTACGAGCGTGCAGGGGCCTTTGTCTGGTGTGCCTTTTACGCCTATGAATGCTGAAGTGGAGAACTCGTCGATTTCTGTTCGGGTTTTGCTGTCGAGGTGGAGTGTGATGCCGAAGCCTTCGCCATACGCTCGTTGCGAGAAGCGCAGGACGGGTGCGTAGTTGCCTCCTACCTTCGCTGATCCTGTTCCGTCTGGAGCCGCGCGATCAAAGTCCTCGAGGATGAGTGCTGAGACAGGGTGGGTGCCGTGGTAAACGCCTGTGGGTAGGACGTAGACGACGAAGGTGTACTCTTCTGGCGGGTTCAGGCCGAGTTGAGCGGACGAGCCGAAGATGAGGGGACGGATGTACATTGCTGCTCCTGTGCTGTGTGGAGGGACGAACTCGGCGTTCAATGACACAGCTTGGTGGACGCACTTCAGCCAGTGTTCTGTCGGGACTTCGGGTATGGAAATGAAGCCGCAGCTGTAGTTCTGGCGGTTGGCGTTCTGGGTAGGACGGAAGATGGTAATGCTCTTGTCATCTGGCGTTCGGAAAGCCTTCAAGCCTTCAAATGTTTGTTGTCCGTAGTTCAGGCCCGGCGCCATGCCGTGGATCCTGAGGAAGGGATCCTCGATGAACTTGGGCGCGCTCCATTGTCCTGTCTTCTTGGTATAGGTCGATTCAATGTGCCCGTTCACTTCACGGACGCGGAAGCCGATGTCGCTCCAGTCGATCGTGTTGACGGGCGGGGGTGGGAAGGAGGACGCCATTGCGATGCGGTGCGTTAGGGGATTGATGCGATGAACCGAAGACGCTGCTTGTTTTCGCCGAGAGCTCGAAGAACTGCTAGACGGACTCGAAGGCGTCGACAACGAATTCTTTCGTGCGTCTGACGGCGTCGATGTGCTGCAGGAACATCCCACTACCTACTGTACCCCGCCATCTCCGTTTCGGTTTCGGATCTTGATGCGGCTCGGCGGAAACGGCGGGAGATCTGCGTCATTGAGACGCAACATCCTTGCTCCTTTGTGTTCATGTTCGCAGCGATTCGCGTCATTGAGATCCATTGAACGACATCATCACAGTCACCAATCGTACAGTGAACACCATACCATGATCCTACGACAATTCACTCAATAGCTCATCCGCCCACCAACTCCAGCTCCACAACAACCACCATGCCCGTCTCCCCAGCCCCATCCAAACGCCTGGTCCTCCTCATCGTCTCCCTCTCCGCCATCTTCGCCATAGTCTTCGTCTCCTCTTTCCGCTCCGCCCCAGAAGGCGTCCGCCACCCCAACAACCGCAACTCCGCTCTCTCCGCCCACCATGTCGACGTCCAAGCCACAACCCTCTCCGGCAAGACCATCATGCCCAAACTCGGCAACGAAACAGCCAAAGCCGAGCTCGGTCGCGCGAGCTGGAAACTCTTCCATACCATAATGGCTCGGTTCCCTGACACCCCGAACGCGGACGAGAAAACGGCGTTACAGAGTTACGTGCATTTGTTCGTGAGGTTATACCCCTGCGGAGAATGCGCCGAGCACTTCCGCCAGATCGTCGAGAAGTTTCCTCCGCAGGTTTCTTCGAGGTCTGCTGCTGCTGCTTGGGCGTGTCATGTACACAATGAGGTCAACGCTTCGCTTGGAAAGGAGATTTTCGATTGCTCGAATATCGGCGATTTCTATGATTGCGGGTGCGCGGAGGATGAGAAGGAGAGTATGAATGAGCATGGCAGTGGTAGGTTCAAGGAGATGCGCAGGCAAAGAGTCGCGGTTGAGAAGCCGGAGATGAGCGACGAGGATAAGGAGAGGATGACAGGGGCGAATGGGAGGGAGTTTGATATGGATCTTTTGAGAGGGGATAAGCTTTTGAGGTTGGAGGGGGAAGGCTGAGTACGTGTTCGGACTCAGGAGACATCCCGGTGAAAGCGAATTTGACATTGTACACGCAGTGGGACTCCCGGTGGTTAACAAGTTGAACTTGTCGGCGATACATCTGAGATTAGCGATGGCGTTAGGCGCAGTAAGTACAGCAGTGCTGAAATTAACTCTCATGCCCAAGCTCCAGCTTCTCCGTCTTTCTTCAGCTTCATCCATATACGAGCATGGCCTACGGCAGCAGGTCCTACAAGCTTCTGGATTGAGAACGATGACCACGACGACGATGAGGTGCACAATCGAGCGACAACCGCAGCTGAAGTGCTTTAGGTCACTGCGAAGCGTCCAGTAGCGGATGCACTGGCTTCGGCGAACAAGTGCAGCAAGACGATGGTGTTGACGAACTGCAGTAGGCCCGCACATGTATCCTAAGATCCACAGCCAGCTCGCCGTCATGCGCACACCGTCGCTACGGGTGCATACGAAGGCTTCGAGTACTACTACAATTGCGATCGACAATGTTGCAAATGTTGCAGAATGTTGCAAATGTTGCAAATGTTGCATCTAGTTATCGGTACAACAATTGCAACAATTGCAACATTCTGCAACATTTGCAACATTCTGCAACATTTGCAACATTCTGCAACATTTGCAACATTCGCAACATTCGCAACATTCTGCCCTACGACTTTTAAAGACACCAGGTACGGAGAACAAGACTTGGGCAGTACGATGTCGCTGTTGCACGATGCACGACTTCGAAGCGCTGGTTCTTGACTTACCGCAGGGTCTGGAGAGTCATCCTGAACTCCCGGCCCTGCATTGTTTCCTCGCCTAGGAATCTTTTTGGACACTCGCTCCTCCGACGCTCCGTACGCTGAAGCATCAGCATCACACTGTCTTGTTACCTTGCGCTTACTGCACACTGTAAGGCCCTCTGGGTATTTTCGGTCATTAATTACCGCTCGCCTACTAAGCTCGCGGCAAGCTGGACGGGACTACTGTGCAGGAGAACTTAGGCCAGGTCGAAAAGGATGCAGGCAATCTCAATCCATCGGAAGCGGCCGCAATGCGGAGGATGTGCAGACTGCCGCCGCTTGACACATGCCTGACCTGGCGAGTTATGGCAAAGAGCAAGCCTGCAGGTCCTGAGAACGTCACTCTATGCGGACGACTACTCTCAATCATCCTACAAGAGGACTGGACGATGCCGGTCGGGCGGTCGCTCGAGATGCTGCTCCCATTGTTCCCCCGCTCTCCCCTCGTGCTGGATGCCTAGATACGCTGGCGAAGAGACCTCTCTGTACGCGCGACGACCGATGCTGGCCGTATCGACAGACGCCGGCTTCCTGCTACTGACGCAGCACAAATCGTTGTCCCTCGCTCCAACAGCATCCTGCGACATCCTTTTACTGCTTCCCACTCCTATAACATCGATAATGTTCGCTCGCTCCTGATCTTCCAGCAGAACAGTGAGGTCAACGGAAAGCTCCCGAAAATAGATGTCTAAAGGAAGGAGGTCGGCAATAGACTAAGCAGTCAAGACAGCGTAGGATAACGGCCAGCGGTAGCCAGATAGCTTGGGAGATGTAGGCGATTGTAACAAGACCGGTACATATGCGCACGAGGGTTGGTGTTAATGCGTACGAGAAGAGACTATCCGAAGGAGCACCGCTTGACATTCGCAACATTCGCAACATTCGCAACATTCGCAACATTCGCAACATTCGCAACATTCGCAACATGTGCAACATTCTCCGACGAAGTGCAACATTTGCAACATCTGCAACATTTGCAACATCGCCCTACAACATCGGACAGTCTATCACAGTGTTGGACTTTGGAACTAGAAGGCAGACGGTGCATCGGTGTAACCGCTATAACCGCTGTAACCGAAGGTCTAGAAGAAGGTATACAAGAAGAAGAGACAGCCACTCTACGAGGGTACCTTGTACTGGGGAGCAAGAGAAGCTAATGGAGTCGACTGCGTGCAGTATAGCGCTATGGTAAGACAGGGACTAAACAGTTGGTACGGTAGGGCGCAGTATGCAAGAGCATCGCAATTGGTGACATGGGTAAGGGTTGCTGGCTGGCTTGTGCCTGGGAGACCTTCGGAGGCAGCGAATACGGTGTGGCCGCCTGGGAGAGTGGAGTTCTGCAGTCAATAGGGGTGTAAAGTGGAGGAGCGGGAAGCAGCGTGCGCTTGCGCTGGAAGTCGCGAGAGGAAGGCATTGTGGTCAGCGCCTCTGAATCTCCTCCAATCCAATCCTTCCAGCTGTCTTCGCGCACTTCGACACTGCGCTAGGCCGCAGAGGCTAGGGTCGAATGCTGTTCTCGTGTCGCACGTCGCAGTAGCGCCAATGGAACTCGACCTCCCTCCGCCTCCGCCTCCACCGAAGCTGCTAGCGGAGTTGACAGATCATGTCGAGCGGCGCGGATGATGTGCATAGGAGCCTATCGATCGTTCTCGATATACAGCGGCTGAAGCGTCACTATTGGAGCTGTCTAGCGACGATAGTCAACATCTAGCAACATTTGTCAACACCCATCGATAGCAGTCAACATTTGCAACAAATGCAACATTGCAACATTCTTCGACAAAGTGCAACATCTGCAACATTTGCAACATTCTGCAACATTTGCAACATCTACAACCTACAACCTTCGATCGATCGATCAACGAGTTAATGTCAACATTTAGCAACAATGGTCAACAATACTTAACAATGGTCAACATTATACAACATCGATCGACGACATTATGTCAACATTTAGCAACATTGGTCAACAATAGTCAACATTGGTCAAAAGTTTATGTTAACATTTAGCAACAAAGGTCAACAAAGGTCAACAAAGGTCAACATTGGTCAACATTGGTCAACATTTGGGACTGGGCGAGTGGATGGAGGCACTGCATCGCTGTGGTATGCACACTCGCATTGCTGCTGCTTCGGCATGGTCGAGTGGCCTCATTGTGGATCTTCAGACGACCTTGTTGCGAAATCTAGCTAGTCCTGCAACGATGGAGGCCAACTGTTGCAGTGCACTGACACTTCCTTGTTCATAGCTCTGGACCTGCTTCTCCGACAACCCTCGGTGCTTCTACACCCACGAGCGAGGACCACTAATTGCTTACTTCCCACCCGTTGTTAACTCTTCCGTCTCCCATCGCGGGAGCGTTCGCACAGACAAGCTCTCAAGATAGTGTGCCGGGAAACGGCGCTCACGAAAGAGTCCGCAGTGATGAGCCTCCGGTGGACACGCTGCGCACGGATAGGTTGCTCGCGAGTAGCATGACCCAGGCGAGCGAGCGGTGGTGGGATATCTGAGACGGGCGCAACGCATGCGCACTTAGTAATAGTGTCAATGCTTGGGACGGACAAGATTGAGAAGACGACCGCTCATTGCCGCCCGGTGTTCGCAACACCGTGCGACATGTGCATCATTGCGCAACACTTGCAACATCTCCCGACAAGCGCAATCGACCTTTCTCTTGCTTGCTCAAGCCCCAGCGTCGAGCCACGATCGAGCGGCAGCCTGGTCATCACAGGACATCCACACTGTATGCTCATCTTGCTCATCCGGTATGAGGAGTATAGCTGCCGGCATGCGGTCCGAGAAGAATGTCGCAAGAGGGCGAGAAAGGCTGGTATAGATCGATACTTGGTTTCGGAGTGTAAGAGTGAAGCAAGTAGGATTGGATGCTGGGCTCAGGAATATGCCGCTCGTGGATAGGGTATGGAAAGGCCAGAACATTGTCGGAGACGTGGCTAGGCGTGACGACAACAACGTCGACTTGTGCGCCCAGAGGCGATTTGTGCGACTAAGATTGACCAAGTTTGACTTTTGCGACCGACGAGGAGCGATTTCCACCGACCTTTGCGACCGATCTCGACTTTAGCTACAATCTCAACCTTCATATTCTTTGCGAGTATCGCACCTCCGCGAGAAGATAACCCTGTACGCAGGCGATCTGCGATCATCTCGGACGTATGCGCTTGCTCACCACTCAGGGACGGAGGAGGCTACTTCGTATTCGAGGCTTCGATGCGCACCAGCGTTCAAGTTGGTATCCAACTCCAGGAGGTGGCGGTGCAGCAAGAGTGGTCTGACAGACGTCCGCAGACGTCCAATCTTGAACGTAGTAGGAACTGCGACTTCGAGATGCAGCGAGGTGAGAGGCAGTCCAGGAAAGTACGAACTCGACCGAGCCGCGTTGGTCTTACAGCATGAGCGATAGCACATCCACAAAAGAGTGAGGTGAGGGGTCTAGGGAAAAGCGGGAAGAGCAAGGCATCATGCTCCATCCTACAAACTTGGGTCCATAGGTATCTGTGTACACGACTTCAAGGCTGGTGATCGGCAGCGCAGGCGGTGTGGAGAACACATGGAGGAGTCTCCACGGCTACGATCTACGAGCAGACGCATGTAGATGCTCGTGAGCTACCGTGCACCGAGGAGAGGAGCATGCGAGTATGACCTGCGGAGATGTAACATCCATCCCTACGCCTCCTCTATTACTTACGCTTTTTTCTACCTCTCTCGCACAAACAAACACACGAACACCCGCGCATCCCAAGCTTGACCATGCCCCCTTTCCTACTGGGTTGGCCTCATTCTGCTACGAGCTACCCTACCCAACGAAGTCATGAGTATACACGACCGAGACCGACCGACGAGGTTCGTCTCTTGCAACCAACAACGATCAAAACCGACTTCTGCGCCAAAGCGGATCAACACGTAGCGACTTTCGCCTACTTTTGCGACTACTTTCGACATCCTCAACAACCGCCACAACTCAGCTCTCTCCTACTTTTGCGGCACTGGCCGATTTTCAACATTGCCACGATATGCAAGCACAAGGACAAGGCATGTGAAAGGAATGTCGGGCGGCAGTATTGAGAAGAAGCATGGAAGCTGGCAAGACGCTGCACGGAAGACTTTGGCGGCCTGGCAGACAACCGAAGAGTCGGCGGAGGCGAAGAGGATGGTGGGAAGACATGCGCTCGCACCAGTGGAGGCCATGCGCAATCGAGGTGGGTTCGAAAAAGGAGGTATGGGTGGCCGCAAGAGCGCAGCATGTGCATCTTGGGATGAAGAATGTGACATAACTTCATGACACCGACATCCCCATTGTCTGAGTACGCTCACAATCCTCCCTCGCGTAGCTTTGGGCGTCTCACGTTTCTTGCTTTCTCTCCTTCCACCCACAGCGGTAAGCTACTGTTTTCTGTCAAGCCTCTCTGTTGGAAACACTGACGTTACTAGCGAATATTACCCTCAAGCGTGTAAGTGCACACCCCCCCTCGCACCTTCCACTTTCGCGCCTTCCACTTTCGCCAACCTGCAGCTCTGACGTTGGCCGTCACCAGTGGTTACGTCGATGGTCACACGGGCTAATTTCCCACTCGAAAGCCTCTCTTCCTCTTCCACTCTTCACCCTCTTCATCCACCACACAACATCCACCACCACTTCGAC
>JAKLLW010000647.1:0-27313 GCA_022814695.1 Neocatenulostroma microsporum
CGACAGCATGCGGAAGAAGACGAAGACCGTGGACAGCGCCACCATGATGATAGTGACGGCCAACACGGCCTCGCTTCTCCCTTCGAAGTTGCCATGACTGTCACCCATCCTGTCGTGTCCTCAGTCGGGTGCAAGGCCGGCCATCCTCCTACTCTTGCTGACCGTAATGCTCCGATGCTGAATTCTCGCCGCACTCGCCGTGATCTTGGTGTTAGCTGCACAAATGTCGCGGCATGGCGATATTGCTGCTCTGGTCTCTTTGCGTTGTCTTTCGTCGTTTTCGAGATGTTATACAGAGCGAACAAACAGCTCGAAACAATGCTCCAACCAAAGTGCGCGAGAACGAGCAGGAAGAGAATGACCAAGGTGGAATGCGGGAGAGCCGAAGTGTGGTCTGCCACGAGGAAACTTAGGAAACTTACTCCAGTTTCGCGGTGTACGGGCCCATATCGGTGGGCAGATTGCAGCATCTTCATCTTCATTCGTGGCATCACGAACCAAGCAGAGATCGCTGAACCTTGATGGCGATGATGTCTGCTTTCCCCGCATCTGGCAGGCCGAAAAGGGTTCCCGAACCGAGAGTGCGGATATGTGGCCGAGAAAGGCTTCTTGCATATTTACGCCGACGGAAGGTTTGGTGCTGATTTCTCGAGTGAGTAGTGGCGCCGCGAGCGCATACGAGAGCAGAGTTCGTTCCCTTTTTGCGCGCTTGCTTCGCACGAGATGCCGTCGAGAAATCCAAACGAGGCTAGTAATCCGCCTGTCTGCAGCCTGCGCCGACATCAACTCAACCCATCATGTCGACCTCGGCCTGAAACGAGGCCATGGGACTCTCGAGGATGTTGGAACGGAAGAGGAGCGCTGGGAGCAGTGTCGACAGTACTCGAGGCGATTACAGAAGATGCGAGGGTTGGTGACAATGAAGCTTGCCGCCTTCACAATTATCCCAAGCGGCACTGGAGCTCTTGCATTGGCTGTCGGGTATCTTACAGCCACATGAGTGTTGGGAGATAGTGTATGAGATCTTGGTAAGCTCTCCATATAACACTGCGACCATCTAGCAGCTATAGAGGTCGCTCGAACGTCGTAAATGAGTTGTGAATGTGGGATCTCAAGGCTTATTTAAGCGGCAGCGTCCATCCTCACCAGGCCTCGGTGGTGAATTGCAAGGCGCATCGTGGTGGTCTCGTGGTCAGCCTTATCAGCCTCCATTGAGGTAGAACTTGATTCATACGGTTGAGCCGAAAACACTTGTCCAATGAGCACATCCTCCTCCCCTATCCACGGTCCCGGGATGAGAGAGCGCCAAAGTGATGCTACATGCACTGGACGTGGCCTGACAAGGGTCTAATTTTCGCAGTTCCATCGGTTCATGATTAGCAGACGCTGTCTCGCGGCCACACGTACACGGACTCGGGATCAGAGGGCGCAAGATTGATGCTACATAGCCCCGGACATGGTCCGATGTGCAGGTAACTTTCGCAATTCCATGGGTTCATGATCAGCAGACACTGCCTCACGATCACACCTGCGCTTCGCACGCCTGCATAAGAAGGTCTGCTTCTCCTCCTTGCTTCCCTCTCCTCTTTGTCTTTCATCTTCAACTCTTCCACACTACTACGAGTCTACCATCTACAAGCCACCAATAACCTACATTACAACGCCAGACTACTACCCCTCTCTACACATCATCGACATCTCAGCTCTGTCAACATGAGGTTCACCCTTGTTGGTGTGCTCGCCTTGGGCTGTGCTACATCCGTCGTGGCTGCTCCTCTTCCCCAGGAAGAATACAGCCCGACCGATGCCAGATGTATCATAACCAACGACGAAGGGACGAAGTGTTTGTTCGCGATCTCCAAACGCCAGGAAGAATCCAGCCCGACCGACGATAGCAAGTTCGTCATCTCCAAAAGAAGCCCCCCTATGGGTCCGGATGACGACAACTGTATCGTGACCAACGATGACGGGACGGAGTGTCTCGTATCCATCTCCAAAAGAAGCCCCCCTATGGGTCCGGATGACGACAACTGTATCGTGACCAACGATGAGGGGACGGAGTGTATCATGTCCATCTCCAAGAGAAGCGAGCCCATGGGTCCGGATGACGACAATTGTCTCGTGACCAACGACGAGGGGACGGAGTGTATCATGTCCATCTCCAAGAGAGACGTGGAGAAGAGAGGCTGTCCGGGTCCGGAGGACGAAGGGTGTCTCATAACCAACGACGAGGAAACGAAGTGTCTCCTTTGCACCGACGGGGGTTGAGGTAAGAGTCTTGTACAAATCCACCTTCGCTCTCAATGGCAATGCTAATGCGTAGTTTCACAGAGGTCGCCGATATTGAGGACAGGCGTCGGTAGAGAGGTGGCAATCAGATGATACGGTGGCGTGGTGTGGTCAGGGCAGAGTCTGGGCGATGTCCGTGTGGCTTTCCTATGTGATGTTCTTGTGAGATTGTCGGCCGGGGGTGGGTGCTTTTCTCGCGACTGCTAATGTTGCTTTGACAACGGGGGTGATTACTTTCTTCAAAGATAGCGCTGTCAAGGTTGTGTGCGGTCCTACCAACTTGCCATCTTTCCTCTTACCTTCGTCGCCGAAGCGTGTCTCAATCTTGTTTACTCCTGTGCCCGGAAGCCGGAGGCCAGGGTAGTTAGCGTCATATGCATCTCTCTCGAGTCTCTCTCTCCTCCTTCCCTTCCTTCCTCTGCAACCGTCACCATGATCACTCCATGTCGCTCCAAGTCCACCTTCACTACTACCTCCATCACCACCACCACCAGGCAACCCGATCCATCATGGCGCAACTTTTGGCGCGCTAGTCTCGCGTCCTTGTTCTTCCAATTCTTGTGAACTCCTCCATCTTCCTTCTCCCAATATCACTATCAGCACTCACAGTGATATTTTACTTTGCAACATCACCGCCTTTTTGTAATACTTTTACCATCACCACCACTACCTTACACTCAGTAAAACTCTCATCGCCGCGCCTCCACCAACTTCACAGACGAGAAGACCTCATAGCAACGATGTTTCCAGACGCCGGCATCCTCTCCGTCCCCTGCAGTATCGGTATTGTCACAGACCTTGTTTTATCTCACGACCAGCAAAGCTACCACCACCACCGCCAACACCTCCACCAACTTCACAGACGACAAGACCTCGCAGAGCCGCGAACCTCACAGACGATTAGACGACACCAGACCTCACCGCGCTCCGCGCGGCCCAGAACGAGGATTCTGGCGACGCACAAGCAGAGTACTTCGGAGGTCTCTTCATTCTTCCTCTTCCTCGGCATCCATCATCCCAACAGCTACTCCAGATTTGCCTTGATACTGTGCCAACTCCGACTCCACCTCCGCAGACAGCCAGACCTCACAGCAGGCTCCTGTTTTGGGAAGGTACTGCATTGTTAGCCTAAAGCGGTTAGCGCGATCTCAGGTGTATAAGTACCTCTTTTCTCTGCTCTTGCTTCCTCTTCTTCTTCTCTTACTTACCACGCCGGCCACCTTTTCACAGCAACCGCATTTTCTCACCTCTTTAATACCGACACCACCCCCACCTCCACCTCCACCAGACGACCCAACCTCACAGAGCCGCGAATCTCACAGACGATCCCAGAAAGCACCAAATCACACCATGCTCTGCCCGGCCCGCCATAAAGATGCTGGCGATGCCGGTGGGGACGGGGGACCAAGATCTGGGAGCATCGCGGCTGTGATGTCGGGTCGTGTGGAAGTGCGTATGAGATGGCTCTGGTGAGAATTTATGTGGGTGGGAGGTGGTGGTGATGGTAAATGTGCTGCAAGAAAGGCGTCGGCGTGGTAAGCAGAATGTAATATCACAAAGATGCTCTTGGGATGTTTGGAGAAGAACGATGGAGAGGGAGGAACAGAAGCACGTGCAGGTATTGTACCCTTACATGACTCATGCGCCATTCTGGGAGGTAGAGATGCCTCAGACCTACCTCCTTCGCAGGCTCTGGGCTACGAATCGCAGGGGTTGGCGGAAAGCTGTATACTGGCCTCAGACCCTTGCTGACGTGACAAAACGAATTGGCCGCAATGGGGCTGGGAAGGGGATAGCCTCAGACTCCCGATGAAGCAGCAAGCCCACCTCCCAAGAGGAAGTGCAAAAGACTTGCTCTTGCTCAGTCTTCTACCTTTCCTTCTCTGCGACACCCCAAACCATACACCGAAGACGAAACTCACGCCCGTCCCCTCGACTAGGCTATGGACAGCCTGGCAGCTTCGCTGAGCACTCCAGCATTGCTTCTCTTCCTCAACTACAGCGTTCCTCGAAGTTCACGATAATATCTCAGCAAGGATACCACACCCTTCACCGACGGCCAATCTTACTATGGTCTTCAGCTGACCTAGCTACCGTCCCAGCAAGCACATCCGAATACGATGTTCTCTTGGCAGAGGATCGACCGGTAATACCACATCAGAAGGCCGTGATCCCGCTACGCTACACTCCGACCGGCTGATCTTCACCGGCGCCGCTGGAGGCCATCAAATGCCCGGCAAATCTGCTAGGCACTGGAGGCTTGCAGGCATAGGCCGGTCACCGGTATTTGGCCACTCGCCAGCGTGGAGACGACCGCTTTGTCGACGACGATGCGGCCTCGTCAGGGCTCGTAAGCCAGACCACATTCGCTCCGCGATCGCGAGGAGCACCTACTGAGGGATGGAATCCGCACCGGAGATGTGGTGAAAGGTTTTGAGAAGCAGTAAGTACGACTAGTATCTCCCCATTCATGCCCTGGGCACAACACGCCGCCGCATTACCCGAGGCTCCGGCTGTCTGGCACCGGTAGCCTGTCCTTGACCTCTCCGTCATTCGCGTTCTCCCAAGCTACCTCTCCGTTGGCGTTCCTCTTCCCAGGCTTCAAGTCTGTCTTTGAAGAGAACACAGTCCTTCCCGTCTTCCTTCCCGTTGAAACTGTATACGAGACAGTTCTCGTCGTGCCAATCTTGAGGATGGCCTCTCACCTCCAAGTCTCTTCTCCCAATGTGCATAACACACTTCGACCCGTCGTCGCTAACTACGAGACAGTTGTCGTCGCTGCTCACGAGAAGTTTATCGTCGTCCGGGGAGGTAGGAGGGCCTCTTCTAAAGATGCCGATTGTGCACTCCGTTCCGGCGTCGTTGGTCACGAGGCAGTTCCTATCATCCGGACTTATAGGATTGCCTCTCTTTCCTATAAACCTGCACATCAGCACAGTGATCAGGAAGGAGTGCAGAATTGAAGGCACTCACCCAAAACGCCTTCTCCTGTCCTTGGGAACCACATCGCGCATTCGCCGCTGGGACTCCAGGCCACACACCGGCCATGTGGATCATAGTGGTCGAAATGGGGAAGTTGGGGAACAGGAGCGGCTAGCAAGGTTGTAGCGAGGCTCAAGGCGAGCCCGCCTATCATCTTAAGCCTCATGTCGACGGACTTAGTATGTAGAAGAGTAGAGGTAGGCGATAGGTCGGCTTTCTTTCTGTCGGTAAGCAGTTCGTATTATATTGTAGAAAAGGCGAGAAGGCGAAGAAGTGGTCGAGGGAACGCCTTTTTAACAATAGCATGCTGCTTGCGACCCACGATCGGGGCGCTTGGGACGACGTCGCATGATGGTGGTCTGTGCCATTGGATTTCATGAGGTCCAAATCGTTATCCGAATAATGTAGCATCATTTCTGCGCCCTCTTGTCCCAGATGTAGAAAGGGGACGTGGAGATTGGACAAGTGTTTCGGTTCGCCCTGGTAACGTTTACAGAGAAAGCGTCAGGTGCTTCCTCACTCGACCACGGGTTTACGCTACCGGCAAGCCGGTAAGAAGTCTGATAAGGCTGCGGGAGCCGTCAAACTACGCAGATCTGATCGCCGCTTTACATTTTCCGCTATAGCTATCGAACAAGCGAACCAAACTCGAGGAGGGTGGCACTGGGCCTCCTACCAAAGGCGCCAAAAGAAGGAGACTCGGGATGGGACAAGGAGTATCGTACCTTATCACTATTATGAATGTCAAGGTTTTATCTTGGTGAAGCATGTGAAGGCTCCAGGCTGCCATACTGCGATGTATTCTAGGTGCTCTCTCGGTGTGCAGATGAGTGCATGCTGATGGTAGTATCGTTCCGAGAATTTGGTAGAGTGGCGAGGATTTGAGCGATGTTGTCTGCTTGCTGTGAGGTTTCGGCGGTTCATGGCTTGGTAGGGTTGCCTCTGCGACCCCTTCTGTCCGTATCACTATGTCCTCGCACTTCCCGCTCCGCACTCCCGTACCTTTCCCTCGCTCCGCCTCCTCTGGCTCCCCTCTCCCCATCTCTTCCCGCTCACCAAGTCGTCCTTGCTGTGAGGTCGGATCGTCTGCGAAGTTGGTGGTGGTGGCGGCGGTGGTGGTGGCGGCGATGGTGGTGGAGGTGGAGGTGTGTCGGTATTAAGATGGTGGTGGAAGAAGAAGAAAGAAGAGAAGAGCAGAAGTAAGATACTTATACCCCTGCTGACACGCTAGCCGCTTCGGGCTGCAAGGCTGTCTGGTGGTACCTTCCCAAAAAGGGAGCTCGCTGTGAGGTTTGTGACGTCTGATGTGGTGAGTGTGGGGGCAGCCAATGCCGCGATTGGTAAGCACTGTGAGGTTGGTAGTTGTAGGACAAGAAGAAGAAGAAGGAAGAGAAGAGCTACTGGATCGTCCGCCAGAGCGCACTCGCATCCCCACACAAGCTGAGAAACCAGCAAATCTTTGAGCGACTTCATCCCCCGGAACCCCGAAGCTGCAGTATTCCACGAAACTACTGGGTCGTCCACCAAGGGGAACTCACTCAACACGGCAGAGGTAATGAGATCGAAGGACTGGTCGATTCCAAATGCCTGGCCCTGCTGGCCCTAGCTACTGAAATGGTAGACAAGGCACCAAGCTCTCACTTCGCAAACATAACAGCTCGACGAAGTATCCGCGGTCCGAGGCAGTAGAGCACGGGTCTCGAACGGCTTCAGAGACGGAGCCTCTCGAACACCATGCGTTGCCTTGACCAACTCTCGAATGCCATTTTAGCGCCGGGTGCCTTCTGGCCGAGTCGGGATGTTGCTTTGCAGCAAGGGCGGACGGCCTCGTAGACAAGAGGTTGCCAGAGGCTATTGATCGCTAGTCGCAGTCGGCGGGATCTCCACTTTGTCACCGACGTCCGGAATCATGTTCCCCTGAAAGAGAGAGCGACGAATGTGCGCAGACTGCCTACTCTGGAGGCCTCAAGATGGCTTGGGATTCCTGAGAGAGATGTGAGCGAAGCCAATAATCTCCACTGAACGGAAGACATGGGTAGGCGTAGAGGCCACTGTAGTCAGCTATCGCCCGAACGCACATCGTGGGATCGATGGGGCCGGGTAACCGGGTTGGAGGACAGGTAGGCAGGTATCGTATTGCAAGCTATCCGAGCCACGCACAAGTCGGTTGCAAAAGAGGAACTCTTTGTGTGTGGTACGGATAACAGCTCGCAATTACATCGCAGTAGGCATTTCTCTGTCTCGGCAGCCGGAAGGTCGCTGGAGCCTACTCATAATCGCATGATTCCACTGAGATCCACTGGTGCTCAGCCCCCAGCCTTCATCTCGGTTCTCGACATTGCTTCATGGTATAGTGACCGGTGGACTAGATGCGATAGAAACGCCAATGGTACGCATTCACATGCGTCTACCGGGTCATTGTCGGGGTAATGCCGCGAGGAGTATATAGATATCAAAACATTTCAGTCCTAGCAGACACCGACGATTGCATCCCTCCGACCGGGCGGGTGCCCTGGACTTTCGACATCATCTTTTTGCCTTTTTTGATTAGATAGATGCGGGTTCGAATGCATCAAAAACGCTAAGGTGTGCATTCACATGCTTTTGCCGGGTAATCGTCGGGTTTATGCGAGTGATGGTATATATATTATTCCCAAATCTCGAGATACCTCACACCGAGGCAAACAGACCCGCTCAACACCACTGGTGGGTGTCGGTGCCACGACATTGCGGTAAGTATTTTTGGATTTTTCTTGATGGGGTCCGAGTTCGAATGCCAATCTCCGAAAACCAGCATGTCGGAAATGTTACTGTATCGTCTTCTAGACGGCTGTGAGATCGTCCACCCTTCGTGGGATAGGCAAAGCTATTCAGACAGTACTGAACGTTGAACCTACACCCTTGCTAGACTTCCCTCTCCCTCATCTCCCGTCTCCGCCCAATGACTTCTTGAGCTTCCCTCATCTCCTTCTTCGTCAACCCTAGTCCGCTCGCATACTCGCCGAAAGCCAGCACCACCTCTTCCAACCCACCCCTCAACACCTCCATGATCTCTTGAACCTCCTTCAACCCCTCGCTATGCTGGAGATCGCGGTCGTCGGTGTCGTGGAAGTAGACATCGCTCCAATGCGGCTGCAACGTGGCCACGAAGTTCCTGATATCCGTGAGAACAGCCGTGAATGTGCGAATGATGAGAGGGATGTCCTTGGCGGCCTGGCCGTAGTTGTCTTCCTTGAGGGAGCAGATGGAGAGCGCAGTAAGTGACCGGGAAGCGTGGACGATGTTGACCGCATCGCTATGCGGCACACCAAAAAGCACGGCCTTGACTCTCCGGGCAAAAGTCTGCCGGAAAGGCTCACCGAAGGGTGTCTTCAGAAACTCGACCGCTCTCCCTCGCATCCCCGATTGAAGACCGTCACGGCTCCATGCCTCTTTCCCGCCGCTCTTGTCAATACCATACTCGATCGCTTGACGGGAATACTGCACCATCGGATTCTGTTTCTCCGGGCTCGAGCCAAAAGACTTCGCGACGCTGCCGACCAGCTGCGGGATGTCGCGCTTCCCGGCCCCTTTCTGGAGGACATCGCGGTCGTTCAAGACTTGCTGGTTCGCAATCTTCGGGAGCCCGGATGCCCGTTGCTGTTGTTGCGCGACGAGGTATTGTTGCTGCTGCCTTTGCTTCGCGCTTTCTGCGGTCTTCTGCTGGTACTCGGTAGGTTCCTGGGAAGACTTGATGCGGGTGGAGATTGCTGAGATCTCTGCTAAGCAGAATTTCGAGACCTGGCTCCATGTCGAGCCGTCTTTCCGGTCGACCTCTGCGAATATGGTTTTCCGTCGGAGGTCGAAGGTTGTGCAGATGAGGTGG
The DNA here is from genome assembly GCA_022814695.1 of Neocatenulostroma microsporum. Lineage (NCBI taxonomy): Eukaryota > Fungi > Ascomycota > Dothideomycetes > Mycosphaerellales > Teratosphaeriaceae > Neocatenulostroma > Neocatenulostroma microsporum. Next base: position 9,137 of record JAKLLW010000647.1, read on the forward strand.
AGTTCCCAGAACGCAAAGGTGCGCGGAATGTCTTTCTTCGCTTTAAAGCCTCGTATCAAGCTGCCGTTGGGGTCTATGCTCTTCGAGAGTATCGCGCCTGATGCATCTTTGACCTCGCTCGTCAGGGGTTGACCCTTCTTGAGCGGGATCTGGGAGACATAGATGGTGAAGATGGCGTTGCTTAGCTCCCACAGCAGGACCAGCAAAGCTGAGGACGTGAAAGCTTGCCATGCCAGAGTCGATACGTGTGCCAGTCCCGTCGGGCCATTGTTGGGCGGTACATCGCGCACCAGCATGTTAGCGATAGGCCACGCTAGGTAGTCCCACGCTGGACGCCGTATGAAGCCGTAGTAGAGTGGTATGCTGAAGATTGGGACGGGTATTGCGAGTTTCAACATCCGATCGACGATGTTCCTGGTTTGTGAGAAAAGCAGGCGAAGCGGTTCGGGTACGCTTGACTCCTCCTGCTCCTGCTCCTTCTTCCGCTCCTCAATAGGCACCGTATCATAATCCCTCAACAAATGTAATGACGCTTGCAGGACGGCAAGTATTACGAGAATGCTCCGCAAAAACACCGGATTCTCATTGACCCTCGCTCGCACATACACCGTCCCGGGATCTGCCCACCCTAGCCCAGCTTCTGCGCTGCGAGACCAAATGTACACCTCTCCAAAAAGCCACGCACTGAAGACATACCAGCCTACTGTCATCAACGAACTCAAGCTCGTGAGTATCTGCACCCATGTCTCGAGTGTACTTGTCGTAGTCCGTGAACCAACATGCATGTTCATCACTCTGACTATGAAGACTGCCACTGCTGGTCCACAGAGGAGCAGGGTGCGGAAGCCGGTCATGCCGATGGGCATCCAAAACCAGAGCCATGACTGCGAGGAGGAGATCAGGGTGGCTTCGAGCCAGCAGAGGAAGAAGGTGAGAGAAGCGGCCTTGGTGAAGCGGCGATGGAGGGCGGGTGTGAGGAAGTCTTTGTATGGTCGTGCAGCAGGTGTGACGGGTGCTGCTGGTGCCGGAGCGGGTGGCTGTGTAGCTCTCGACGTGAGCATTGTGTTGCGTTGAAGAGCGGTAGAAGTTGTTGTTGCGGTTGCCATGCTGGAGCGTGCTCGCTTTGGAGCTGCGAAGGAGTGCGTGTGGAGCGTTGGCGATGCGGCAGATCCTCAACGCAACATTGTCGAGGTCATTGTAGCTGTAAGGAGCGTGCGGGGGTGCAAGTTGGTCTTGAGGTGATTTCCGGGAGCAACTTGAATGTTTCTGGGAAAACGAAAGGTTCGCGCGATCACATGCGAATAAACAGTGTCGGCGCGGGGATGACGGCATCTTCCGGCCGCAACCACGATGCGCAAGCGCTCGAGTAGGCATCATCTTTCACACACTATCAGGCGACAGATACAGTACAACAGCACAGTAATCGCATACGAGAGCCATAGCGACATCTACTGCGACTTCACCACAACCACCACTAACCCAACTACCCCCCTCCCACAACAACAACCACAATGTCCTTCGCCGACACCTCCAACCTCGAATCCCAACCCACAACCTGGCGCCGCCAAGACGACCCCGAATACGCCGACGACCCCGAGTTCCGCTCCTACACCAACGACCTCTCCGACAAGCTCTTCTCCCTCACCTCCAACATCTCTCGCCTCTCCTCCCAAATCGCCCTCCTAGGCACCAAACGCGAGACCGATCGTGTGCGTGAGCGCGTCCAGGACCTCTTGTCAGAGACCGGAGATGGGTTTAAAGAGATAGGAGAGGGGTTGAGGAAAGTGGCGGCTTGGCATGATTTGGGTGCTAGTCAGAAGTACACGCAGGGGAAACTGAATCAGGAGTTTAAGGCGAGTTTGACCGAGTTTCAGGGGTTGCAGAGGCAGGCGTTGGAGAAGCAGAGGGCTAGTGCTACGGCGGCGAAGGCTGCGTTGGATCAAGATGATGCTGGCGGTGCGACGACGGATGAGGGGAGGGATACGCAGAGGTTACTGCAGGAGCAGCAGCCGAGGTTGGCGGATCAGACGGATGTTGATTTTCAGGAATCGCTTATTGTAGAGCGAGAGTCTGAGATTCGGAATATTGAGCAGAGTGTTGGAGAGCTTAATGAGTTGTTTAGGGATGTTGCGCATATGGTTCACGAGCAAGGCGGGCAGCTCGACATCGTCTCGGAGAACGTGGTACAGACAAGAGACGACACGCAGAATGCAGACCAGCAGCTACGGACCGCGTCGAGGCATCAGAAGAGTGCGAGAGGGAAAGCGTGTTGTTTGTTGATTATACTGGTGGTGGTATTGACGGTGATTATCTTGGCCGCTGTACTTGGGTGAGATCCAGGACGGAAGGAGTGAGCCAGGTTAACATTATGGAGGAATGGTCGTGAAGAGGGGTGGGCGATCTTTGTAAGGTATATGGAGCGGCCTGTTAGCGATGTACACTGCGGCAATACCTTCACAGTTCGCAGTTCACAATCTCTATGCTCTCCAGGGTGTAGGTGCGAGGCACTCGAGGGTCCCTGACAATGGTCGCTGCCGGCTTGTCGCCCAATATCTCCAATGGACGTGACTACCCCAAGTCTACGGCATGCCGAGAGAGCCATGCCATAGGCAGATGGCGCTCACGCCCCTTTGGAGAGCGTCATCATGCGTGCACTCTCTCTCTCTCTGAACATGTGGTCCATGCCGTTCTAACATCTCCAGTGGACGGGACTCTTGCGAGTTACGGGAGCCCCCATGCCACAGATGGATGACGCCCATTCCCTTCGACACGTCGACACGTCGGAGATGCAGATGCTCCACGGGACACTCTCTAGATTCTGGTGCATGCCATCTCTCACAAATGGCACAAATGGGAGTATCGTGACCGTCTAGAGGACAGTAGGACAGCTAATTCGACTTGTATCTGCGATGTTTGCAGAAGAAGAAGGAGGGAGTAGAGTAGAAGCAAACACTCCTACTTTCTCCCTTCTCTTCCTTCTCCTTCCTTCTCTGCACTTGCCAACACACCCACTTCAAATGTCGCCGCCGGGGCTGGTCGGGAATCCGGCCCGTAAGCTCTTGGAGCAGATCATCAGATGCCCAGCAGATGTGCTAAGCACTGAAGGCTTGCAGACAACAACACGAAGATGTTCGCATTGCATTGGACCGAAGCCTATCCCCACCCCTTCCACGTCGCAGGCTACATTCGTCTCTACCTCTCTTCCTCTTCTTGTTATTCTACAAACATCACAGCGAGCATTTTTGTGTGTATAGTGTGTGTTCCTTCCAACGTCGGCTGTCGGCATCACAAGCATCCGCACAGCTGCGGCCATGGCCATGCCGACCAAGGGGACGGTCGTGCCTGCCATGACAGTCAGTAGTTCTGGAGCTTTGCGCGCTAGTCCCGCGTCCTTCTTCTTTCCATTCTTGTAGACTCCTCCATCTTTCTTCTCCCAACATACTAGGTACCATAAGTGCATTTTTGTACTTATTACATTCTACCTCACCGCCGCCGACTACATTTCAGAGCCTTGTTCATTTACCAACTTCACCAGCTGTTTTACCACGTTAATACCGAAACCACCGCCACTTCCACCAGACGAACAGAAACCTCACAGCAAAGATGAGCAAAGATGCCTATCGACACCACCACCACTTCCACCAGACGAACAGAATCCTCACAGCAGAGATGCCCATCGACACTAGCACTACTTCTACTCATCGACACCACCACCACTTCCACTAGACGAACAGAAACCTCACAGCAGAGATGCCCATCGACACCACCACCACTTCCACCAGACGAACGGAAACCTCACAGCAAAGATGCCCATCGACACCACTACCACTTCCACCAGACGAACAGAAACCTCACAGCAAAGATGAGCAAAGATGCCCATCGACACTACCACCACTTCCACTAGATGAACAGAAACCTCACAGCAAAGATGCCCATCGACGGGTTTGCCTTTACCGGACCTGCAAGCGTTGGACCGGTTGACCCGACCCCATCGGGGCCGTCCGGTTCCATAGGCGAAGACTCCCTCGACCGTCAAAGACCGCCGCCGCCACCACAACCCTCCACAGACGATTCCAAACTCACAGCCAAGATGATCGACGGCTTTGTCCTAATTACCGCTCCCATCAGCATTGTCTCTATCCTGCTAGCAGGTAAATCCAAACGGTAGTACCAGCACCGACGAATGTGAGTTTACTACTACCGCTCCTATCTCGCTACACCCTACTGACCAACGTTATAGGTACCCTTCCGAGCCACGCCAAGGGCCGCACCGCTCAGCCAACCTCACAGCCCCCGCCGCTCAGATATCCTACCAACCCAACTTGTCTCGGGAGTCCACGTCTACATCCACCTCGCCCCCGAGCTGGTCCCACTGTTTTTTGAGGGCCTCGTCCGCATCCCAACGCTGGCAACCTCACCCAGCGGAGCGGCGGCAACTTCACCCAACGCCGGCAACTTCACCTGGACCGGACGACCCGACCCCACGGGGGCCGCTCAACCCTTGGCGATCCGGTAGACGAAAGGGAAGCGTACGCCCATTCTGAGTCCCGTGCAATGGCGGTCAAATTCCGACTCGCCACGCATTGCAAGTACCACTTGGTCCACTCATCAGTAGCTGCTGTGGAAGAACAGATCGTATCGGCTTTCTGCACGCAGCCCGTGTTCAGTGGGAGAGAAGAAAGGCTCCGGCAAACCGGCAAGCCGGCAGCCTTGTTCAAGTATGTGAGCAGGCTCTTGCTTGCGAAACTACATTCGTTGCAATAGGCGATGGCTATCGGGATGCCTGAGTCTTTTCACCTCGTCGCCTCGAGGATCAGGCTAGCATAGATAGACATAAGAGTCAATGTCAGGGAGAACCTGCTTTCCTCAATACATATATATCTTCTCATCATACAATACAGTACAGTACATCGCCCTCCAGTCATCCAAAGATACCAACACGATCCGCTAACGGCTTGCCGGCGTGCCGGAGACCCATACCATGCACCATACTCCAAAATCGCCAGCAAAAGCTCCATCCGACCCACTCCTCCCCGGCTAGCCACCCTTTACACCATATCCTCACCCCCAACCACCTGACTCTGCCTCTTCTCCCCCCTCTCCTTCTGGCTCACCTTATCCGCCTCAGCCTTCTCATGATCCTCCTTCGAATGATCCTGCCCCGGATTCGCCATCTCATACTCCAACACCTTAATAAACTTATAAAACCCCACCGCCGCAATCGCCCCCAAAGCCGGACCAACCCAATATATCCAATGCTCCGGATCAAACTCCCCCGTCGTCACACACGGCCCGAAACTCCTTGCCGGATTCAGGGAGCCGCCTGTGAAGAAGACACCCACGAGTTCGGCGACGAAGAGGGCGAGACCGATACCGACGGGAGCCATGTAGGTTGCTTTGTGTTTTTCTTTGGCGAGCATGAAGACTGTGAAGACTAGCTCGGCGGTGAGGACTGCTTCGATGAAGACGCCGCGGGTTACGGAGGTGGAGGGGGAGAGGGTGGTGCGGACGTTGAATTCGTAGGGGAACATGACTTGGACTAGGAAGGAGGCGAAGATGGCGCCGCACATTTGCGAGGCGACGAGGAGGAAGCCGCGGACGTAGTTTATGGTGTGCGTCATTACCATGCCGAGGGTTACTGCTGGGTCTGCGAAGCAAGCTGATGTTAGATAAGGGTTCTTTGGGGAGGGAGAAGGGTGGCTTACTGAAGAGACCACCGCTAACGCGGAAGAAGATCCAGACATTTACCATTAAGCTGAAGCCAAACGCCACAGCGACGTAGAGATTGACAATAGGGCTGAACCCGACTGTTTCGTTCGTGGTGGTATTCGCGCTGCTTTCTTGCGCGCCGATGTTGGCTACTAGCGTGCCTGCGAAAGCAAAGTAGAGGAATAGCGTCGTGCCGACGAATTCTCCCAGGACAGCGACGAAATGGTTTCGGAGAGGTCCCACGAGCCATGAGCCAAAGGGGAGAACCAGCTCCGGCGGCGGGGAGCCTGTGCCGTCATCGCCGCCTTCGCGGACAATGTAGAGGGAGGTCCCGCGACGTTGGAGGGGGCGGATAGGACGTTGTGGGGTGCTTTCGTCCATGCTGGGGGCGTAACGGGGCTCGTAGTTGTCTTGTGTTTCGCCGCGAGCAGGGGAAGGAGTGATGGAGACGGCTTTCTTGATAGGTTGCTGGCCGATTGGGGCATATCTTCCCGCTCCTCCTCGCATGGAGCTGGTTTCTGTGGTATCTCGGATTGACGGCGCGGCTCCTGCGCGGCGGAAGGGACGTTGGAAGTACGTCTCGTCGCCGTGGTGTGTCATACTGCTACGAGGCGCGTAAGGATCGTTGGTATTGCCCGGCGTAGGAGTCCCCACAGGCGCGATTGAGGGCTCGTAGACGGTGTAGTCGTTACTTGTTGAGCGCCCTCCAGCGGTTGGCCTTTCGTGCCTCTCATCTTGGGATAGACGGAATGACTCTGGTTCTGCTGTGAGGCGTACCTCGGGTGGTCGCTGCCATTGCGCCACTTGCTGTCGGGAGGGCGCGTTGGCGCCGGTTGCGGAGTCTTCTGAGAGTGGTCGCTCCATGATTGATGAGACTGTTGTTCCGTTGGAAAGGACTGAGTTGTGTAAGAGTCGTCTGCGCTCGGTTTCTTCTGATGATCGGGTGGCGTCGTCGTGGGAGCGGGAGCGGACGGCTCTTTCGGGCATGCTTGGGAGGGAGGCCATTGTGCGTATAGTGTTCTGTAGAGATAGCAGAGGATGAGAGTGCGAAGGGAGAGAGTCACGAGGAGTGTAGTAGTTTAGGAAACCTTAAGACAAGACCTACGCCTCGTGGTAGAACCTAAGTCTTCTCACGAACTACGCTACCATCTAAAACAGTGGCATGACGGTTGCCATGATGACAGACATACTCCACCGTCTTGCGACAATGGCCTCAAGCCGCCGTTTACAATGCTCTCCAGAATGAACCAATGATGATGCCATAGAGCAGTGATCATTTGGTTGAAGAGCAGCAAGGACCTGGTGTTGCCGGAGTAATCGGAGAGCGCAGACGCGATGGACCTGGAACGTGACGCGTGGATAGTAGATACAGCCGTGTAGGAACGGTGCGTATGGCAGGCGAACGATGTCGAGTTCATGGAGCTGAGAGCACGTAGGTGACCGGACGGCCAGCATGAGGCCGTGGCGGATGTGAGGCATATGATTGCCGGCGCCTCAGACACCAGAATGAGGCTGCAGCTGTTCGCATGATCTTCGCAGAAACCGTCGTCGTTGTGCGATCGGTTTCGAGAAGGATGAAATTCGAGGCCATGGAGGGATCATGGCTGATGAGCGTGGTCTTTGCGTCTGCGAAACTTCGGCGTCGCCGTTGTCATCGAAGGAAGAGACTTGTGTGGTCAAAAAGCTGCTATTGCAATTGCATGTGAGTGGCACTGCGACTCAGACTGGGCACTCATTCTGTGAGGTGCTGACGTACTTCGGAGTAGGCTAGGTTTGTGTCGGCCTTCATGTCAAAGTCATGTCTTTGAAAGACAAGATTCATCTCGAATCATTGCCAAGATTGAGCAGACACTAGCGCCTCTCTTTGCGCAACCAATCACAGCCAGTGAGCTGCGTTCACTGCCCCTCGAGCTCGAACACGCTCCGCGACTTCAACACCACCATCACATTCTACCTCACCGCCGCCGACTACATTTCACAGACCTTGTTCGTTTACCAACTTCACCAGCTTCTTACCACCTTAATACCGACACCACCACCACTTCTACCAGCTTCTTACCACCTTAATACACAGCACCGCCGGCGCACGCACACATCACTCACTCATACCTGCCTACCATGTCAGCCCCACCTAAGAAGACGGGCCTGTCCCTCTACGCCAACCTCCTCGACTCCGATAAACCGAAGCAGAGCCAGAGCGGAGGCGCCACCATATCCGGCGCGCCTGTCCGCTACGACGTCAAGAAAGAAGACGAAGAAGCTGCGAAGAAGAAAGATGGTATCGTAACGTAGTCAATACAAACCCTTTGGAAAGCAGTCAAGCTCACGGTTGTTCTATGTGAAGCTTCACTCAAGTTCCAGCCCATCAAGCGCCCTCAAATCAACAGACCGAACAATGCCGGCGCCAAGAAGACTGGAGGGAATGGTGCGGTGCATATGTTCAGCTCCAGTACGACGAACGCTAGTCTGGCACCAGCGTCGACTTCTTCGCCAGACAAGCAGACACCTATCACTAGTACGCCGTCGCAACAACCCGGTGTACAACGCAGTAACTTCGAAGACTGGGTCGGCGACGAGGAAGAAGAGTTCTACTACGACAACCGCCCGAACCGCGACCGAGGCGGGAGAAAGAACAAGAAGAAGAAAGGCAAAGGCGGAGGTCAACGCGAGCCTTCGCGGGTGTGGGACTGGGACGACATCTACGACCCCACCCTACCGAACAACTACGCAGATTACAAGGGCTCCGACGAGCAGTTCCGAGAGATCAGGGACTGGAAGGCTAGGCTGTACTATCACCAGTTGAAGGATGCCAAGAAGAAGAATGGCGTTGAGGACCAGGAGGAGAAGCCGGCGATGAATAGTATGGGCTACAGACACACTGACAGAGCTCACCGCGCTGACTATTATGATGTAGGGATGTTTGCGCCGCCTGCGAGTCTTAGTTTTGCGCCGCCGAGTTTCGATGATGCGCCGACGAAGGCACCGCCGATGGATGAGGATGATGATGAGTATTATCCACCTTCGATACCGAGCCGAGTACCGGGTACGAGTGATAGCTACGAGCCGCCAATGTCTTTTGCGCCGGCTTCTGTACCGGACGATGCGACAGGAGAAGATGCTTACGCGCGCCGTATGCGATTGAGCGGTGCAGCTGCTTCACCTCCACCTCCTGCAGACCCACGTCTGAGGAACAAGGCTGAACCACCGGCATTTGCGCCTGCCAGCGCGGAGATTCCACCTGGCAATGGTAATGAGAAGGCAGCGACGGACATTGCAGCCAAGAAAGCAGAGGCTGCGGCGAAGATTGCCGCTTTCAAGGCGAAGATGGAGGCCCATAAGGCTGCAGTAGCTGGGAATAACGTCGCGGAAGCCTCCGTGAGCAGTGAGCCTCGTCATCCCACCGATCGCGAGCAACTGCTAGTGGGCTCTGGCGGCCTTTCGGCTGCGTCACCGACACCACCAACAGCAACCGAAGCTACGCCAGCCCAACCAGTCGCGCAAGACCAATCGCCACCGCACCCAACAAGCGAGCACGAGACTAGCTCATCCATCTCCCGCGCACCAGTGCGATACCAACTCCCACCGGCTCCGGAGAACACGTCCACCTCCCTCTCCTCCGCTGAACCTATGGACACCTCGGAACCACCCTCAGAAGCACGCAACACCCGCCCCGGCCAAAAAGGCTTCGCCGAGCGGCTTCTCAAGAAATACGGCTGGGAGAAGGGCAAAGGGCTGGGTGTACAGGGTAATGAAGGCATCACCACTGCTATTGTGGCTAAAGCCGAAAAGCGCAAGAAGGCTTCCGATGCGGAAGGTGGGGGGTGGAGGGCGCCGGCTAATATGGGGAAGATTATTGGTGGGAAACGGCGCAAAACCGCCGGTGCCGAAGGTGCAGGTGCGGAGGATGGAGCTGGTGCAGGAGCAGGAGTGGAGGGTGAGTATGGGCCGTTGAGTGAGGTGATGAAGTTGGAAGGGATGCTTGAGGGTTTGGATGTTGAGGATGAGATTATTAATAAAGATCTCTATGGGGAGATTGGGAAGGAGATGGAAAGTCAGTATGGCAAGACTGAGAGGATTTTTGTTTGGAGGAAGGAGATGGGAGGGCAGGACGACGTCTTTGTCAAATTCACCTCTCAGCTCAGCGCGCTGAGGGCGGTTGGGGCGTGCGATGGGATGGAGTTCGCGGATAATGTGGTTAAGGCGAGATTCTTTGATGGGGAGAAGTTTGGAGCGGGTGTGTACGAGTGAATTGAGGGAGGAGGGGACAGTGTGGAGAGGTTGGGTAGGGGTCGCGTACAGATGGGTTTGGGTACGTAAACGGTGGTGAGAGAGGTTGTGTCAGGCGTGTACGATAGGTATACACACCGAAGAAGTTAAAAAGCGAGCGGTCACCGTAAAGATCACCCGATGACCTTCCAAATCTCTGCGCTCCGAGGACGCCACCCATGCATGAACGCCATGCCGAGATCGCTCTGGCCGGTCGCCACATCACTGCCAATAGGAGCGTTGTTCGAGCAGGTAGCCAGCCTTGCTATCCTGTGTGAGGTCGCCCCTCCGAAGGATTTGTATCAGGTTCAGCTGAGCAATCGGTGTATGTAACTTACACCTCTGCGTTCTGCTTAACCGCAAGAGTATTACTGGCCGGCAAGCCAGGCCATCGCCCTCCACCACGCATAGTCGTAACCATGCCCAGCTGGCTCCCGGCCTGCAAGGAGAGAGGAAACAAGGACAGCCGATGCAGTGTCCCAGATTCCCCACTCTCGACAAGGCGGAAAAGGCGACGAGAGGGCCGTATAGGGGGTTGTGAAGATGCGATGCCGCTGAGAAAGTTGGACTGTATCTCTTCCTAAGCGACAAGTCGTCAAGTCATGTGGGTCGGGTATGCGATTCAGTAGCATAAGGAGTCGTTGCAATATTGGGGAAACCATATCAGCGGTGCATGGATTGTTTCACCCGCCCGTGCTGTACCAGCCGTAATGGCAAAGGTTATCTCTATACGACTGTCGCTACCTGTCTCAATACCGTTCTGCGAACCTCGGGGGCCGGAACGTCGTCCTCAAGCAGTATATCCACCTTCCGCCCAGCCTTCATCCCCAATTGCAAGCCCCTTTCGGATGTCCTGCAACATCAACCTGGTGGTCTCCCAGCCGATACCCGAGTCGCGCAAGCGGTGCACGACGTTCAGAAGATGAGTCGCCACATCACGCACTCTACCAGTTGGGCTAATCATCGAGCCCGGTTTCCCGCATTCTTTGTGGTAGAATGCCTCCAGCCACTGCTCAAGTGGCTCCCAATCCGTAGAATTGTAGATGTTGAAGGTGAAGTTGGAGTTCTTTCGGCGCTTTGCGGACCTGACCCAGGCGATGTATTTGCTTGCGTCGTTACCGCTGATTCGAAAGTGGAACTCGTTCTCCTGGTAATAGATGCCGAGAGCTTCGGTGCGCACTTGACGGCAGGCTAGCAGTAATGCGGGTTCCGTCGGAAGCGTACTGTGGGAGTAGATGTTGATTTCACCGGTGACTAGCGCCTCGCGGTAGATGCGGTTGCGGAGTTCAGGTGCCAGTGCTAGGAGCCGTGAGCTGCTGGGCTCCGCGCTGCTGCCCTCCATTATGTTACGGTGTGTACGCTATGTGTCGATGCACTCGGCTGAGTAGGTTCTGAGAGTCTGCCACAAGTGTCAGGGCCGCAGCTGGGGTCGAGCGCTTTAAGTAGGCAGCTTGCGGGCCGCACAGACTAATTAGCAGTTGGCATGTGACAGCTGACTTTTGACGCTGACTGTAGTTGTATTCACTCATACGTGCAACCCACCTCACGTCATGTGGTCAGTGCAACGTATTCTGTGATCAAGCGAAGGATCGTATATGCCCAAAGTCCCATCATCTCACCAGCATCACATCTGTTGCCCGACTCCAGCGTACTTGACAAGCTGCGATGATGAGTATTGGATCTTGTGAACGATGGGGTTGAAGACTCCAGCGCCCCGACCTCAAGGAGGTCGAGGTAACTGATGTCCTCGCTCTTGCGCACAGCCTCTCGTCGCTGTGCCTTTCTCAGTCCCGTTAGACTCTCGCTCGACTCCTGAGCGCCAACAACCCCAGCAACCATGTCCAGACGGCAAACGCAGCAAAGGGAAGTGGTGCAGGAAAGAGAAATGTGCTGGGAGTGTGCTGTACTTGAAAGGAAATATGCTGGGAAGGGGCAGTGCTGGGAATTGGGGGTGCCGTGTACTCAACGAAAGGAAATGTGCTGGCTGGGCAGGGCTTGTGCTGGGAATCTGTTAGTGCAGCGAAGGGTGTGGAGCAGGGGATGAGGGGACAATGATGAAGTTGCATCCAAGGAGGCTCACGTCTTGCAGACAGCGCCGCTGGTGCGTCTCCACGGCCCGTCCATCTTGCGTTTGGGCGCAGATACGGCAGGACGTGGACCTTGCCCGACCCTTGACGACGGCTGCCACGCCTTTCCGTTGGGACGAGGATGGATGGCATTAGTCTTGGGGTTTCGGACTTCTCGCTTCACGAGCGACCAGACCGAGGTGTCATTGATGTATAGATCCTGCAGCGTGAAGCTGCGGAAATCCATTGGCATCCACACTGGTCTGGTGTGCTTTGGTGAGATCTTGGTTGTGCCGTTGAGCACATCCGCAATCAGCGAGTGCAAGGTGGAGACGGCGTCCGGTTTGAGGCAGACTTGTACGTCGTGTCTCATGAGGAATGCCGTCTCGACCTTGAAGAATGTGGTGAGGTTGATGTAGGTCTGCTTCTTCATGGTTCCTGTCGACTCCAGGACCGGAAGGCCAGACACGCCATTTGACGATGTGTTAGGCATCCCGATCGGAGCATAGTGCCGCCGACGGAGGTTAGTCGAGTCGGGAAAGTTCTGCTCGAGAGTCTTTGACCCAAAGCTGGTGCACTGAGCGACCCAGCAGAAGCGCTTGTCGTCTGATACGCCGATGATGCAGACGGGATGCTCGCTCGCGCCTTTGTTGACCCACGGCTGCTGGTAAACCACTGAGGAGGCCGACAAATTCGTGGCATCGTAGTAAGCGATGCGACCTGGCTGAGCGTCAGTGAGAGCAAGAGCAGTAGATCTGGGGGTTGGTGGTGATCTTGGCCGAGCTGGACTTGTAGTCCGGTTGGCCGTCCAGCTGCTGCTGGTGAAAGCCGGGTGTGGTGAGTTCATGGCGGCCCTCATCTCGAATGATCGATTGGGTTGTCTTGAATGATCGATCGCTTGTGGTACGCTTGTGATATGAAAAACGCAGTAAAATGTGTGCTTTCAATGATAACGTGAGGTATGAAGGAAGGAAAGGAGAGAAGCAGGACGAGGAGATATTTATGTGCGATAGGAAATTCTGCCACAGAGGACAGCATCCAAACCATGGTACAGTCGATCTCGCGATGTCTTCACCTACAATTCAGTACCAGGTTTGCTGACAAAACATCGTTCCAGCGAGCAAATCCGCGCCGGCAAAAAGCTCACAGCAGTATAGATATCTCAGGTATACCTCATGGTAATGGACAGCTCCAAGGGCATTATTGAGCAGTGTGTCGGCGGCCACGACAGCGGCGCGTGGGTCGTCCATACAACAAACGCTGTATACAGATAAATATTATGACTGGTTGACGCCAGCAGTGCGCGGGATCACTGGTCCTATAGTACCAACCGCGTGGGAATGTCGCTTTTGAGTTTGTGATACCAAGGATTCCTCAAGCCCGGAGCCATGGTAGGCATTTCGCGAGAACATGGTACAGAAGCAGTGCAGAGGTCTCCGATAAACGTATGGTGGCTGTGCGATACGCTCCCCGATCCAGGTGTGTGTATGATGTTTCAAGCGTGAACCAAGTCTCCTGTTGTCCGGGTTTTCATGTCCATCGGAAGCCGAAGATCATTGTAGGAAGTGCAAAGTCTCGTGAGGTATCAGATCGGCCGTTAGAAGTACTGAGCCTCTCCCAAGCCCCGCCAGATGGTAATCGTATCCTCCAAAAGTTGTAGAAGGTGTCGAGAAATGGTGAAGTTGTGCCGAAGGAAAGGAGTCTCTTTCGCGGTGGCGGCGGCCCGTGCCCGTGCCGCCGCCCGTCAAAAAGCGGCCTTGCAACCTTGCTCGTGTGAGTGAATAAAATTAAATAGGTTGATCAACGCAGAGCCATTGATGGGTTTGCCTGGTCACAACATCGTTGATCAAGCGTCTTGATTGACTGCCGCAAGCTTTTGGACCGTGCTGTCTCCCTGATAAAAGCCATGAAATGGACTTGATCGTTGTTACGCATATGCTCCTGCGCTATTCATATCACAGATGACTGGCTCGTTGCAGTGTGAGATTTACTCTTCTTGAGAACATGCCAGGCGTTCTCCTCCAAAGCCTCTAGAGCCTCCAGACCAACACAACATCGATCCAAGCCACAGTATTAGATCCGACAACGCACGTGCAAATGCTCTCAAGTGCGCTCGGATATCCCATGTACCATCAAAACCCTTTGACCCTTTCTGCCCAGCTGATCACAGGTTGCTGGGCCGTTGTGGCTACCGTAGTGCTGCTGCCACACTTCATGTTATTTGTTCCCCGCGGAGATCCGGCCATCGCAGCTTTCCTCTTCTCTGGAGATGGTGGAGCAATGTATCGGACTGAAGGTGACGATGGCGATCTTGTCGCGAGGGCAGTCTTTTGCGAAGATGGCGAGCTGGACCTGGAGGAGGGTGAATTTGCCGCCCTGAGTCTGCATGGACCGAACTCCTTGATGCAAGATTGGTTATTCTTGTAGGCTTTGACCAGCGTCGTTCTCGCCTTGAGAGTCAGATATCGCTCAGGGCCAGTCCACTGACAGAGTTGTTGCGACTCGATCCAGAAGCCAGACGGTCAATTGACGTAAGCGGGTCTCAACATCTGGTCGCTTGTGTGTTCCAGCACGCCGAGACGATGATACCGCTCTGCTTCTGAGTGCTTGAGTGGGATGTAATTTATACACACCTGTCGGAAGGTCCTAGGGCTGGTGTGCTCGAACCTCAGCCGAATAGGCTGGCCATCGAATGAGGTGAGGAGCATGCAGAAGACCATATGGCCACAAGCTGACGTCGATGTAATGACGCATGGGTGGTTGTAATAATCATCCCCGACCGCTGACTGCCGTAGTGCGCAAGACCGTACGTCAATGTTCTTCTTTGGCGGAAAATAAACGATCTTCCCGTCGAGTTCTGCAGCACTGGACGTCGATGTCAGGGCCTTTTTGTGAAGGTTGTCCAGTGGGAGCCCGCCATTCAAGCAGATGCCGCAGGAGACATCGCAGGAGACCGGTAGAGACGAGGGATTACGTCTCGGGCGTTGCCGCGATATCTGTTGGGAAAGGACTCAAGAGTGTTGTAACGTGGAGTGGAAAAGTTGATCGAGGGATGACTATCATATTTACTGACCACAGTGGTATGGAAGTCTGCGAGGACAATGATCTCACGCAAGTAAGTTTGTGCGGTACCAAGATTCGGGCGCCCAAAACGGTGCCTGCTTAAGCCAGCGAAACTTGATCGTCATATCAGGCACAGTCCGCTTCAGCGCCAGTAACAGACCTTCGACGAAGATCATGAGTAATAAACCAACTGTTGGTGTAGTCTTCGGTGGCCTGTGTCCTTTGGCTCCTCACCCTCGAACGAGGGATTCTGTGGTGTAGTGCAAACCGCATGTGCAAGCCTGGTTCTGGGCGGCCGTTCATCTATGTCCGGCCATGTCTGGGCGCAAGTTGTGAGGGAGCCTTAATGTGGCGCATGAATGAACCGCACGTCAACAATGTATACAAGCCTCATCGCACGAGTGCGCAGTATCAGTTGTCTTGTAGTGCCAACCGGAGCGTTGTGGGAGATATTTGCTTCGTGATACCGAGTTTCGTTCATGTCCGGAACCACGGTAGTCTGTAGAGACGAAACACGAAGCCAGTAGGAGTCCATGATGGCTTCCTGTGTCATTTTGGCGAAATTCCTCCAGCAATGTGTGAAGCGTCAGTGATACGCCTGATCTTTTGGTGCTTAAGGGTTCTAGCCGTTTTCTGAGCGCTTAGATGGAGGCGGGAACTCCTTGGAGCCCATGGGAGCTCTGGGGAGCGTGGCAAGACACCGGCACATTTCTCGAATGCGCTGCTCCTCACAGGAATGTAGACGATCTATGGCGATGCGTTGCGATGATGACCGGGAATCAAATGAGCCATATTGGCATGGAAGAAGTGCATGGAAGTGGTGGTGCAGGAGGCGAAGTGCGACTTCTGTGGAGAAAAATGAGAAAATCGGAAAATCAGTTGGTGGTCCGTGCGAACCTCTCGATGTTCAGCTCGAATACTCGAGACGTGTAATTGACAGCGTATTCTGGGGAATACAAGGTGACGATAATGTGGCCAATACCGGTCTGCAGTTGATCTACAGTTGAACGACGAACAAACAATAGAGTGCTTGATCCAACGACATACGAGTGTAGACCTCACCTAAGCAATTACAACGCCACGGGATCGCGGACAACAGAAAGCAGTGTGAGTAGTATGTGTGTATTTCATTGCGCTATCTAGCCTGATTTATCTCAAATCCACCGCCATCTGGTGTCTGCTCATCCGATGCATGCATTGTAGTGTTCCTCCCGCCTCTGCATCTCCCATCCATGAAGTGTAACAAATCCAACAGTGTTCCGAATTCGAATAATAAGCGATAATGATCCTCTAGTACGCTTGCGTAAAGACTTGGTATGGTGCGTAGCTCTGGTATGCAGGAGGCATGTAGCAGGATCCCTGAGCCGCAAAGTACTGCGCTTGGAGCTGCGCTTGTTGTATTTGTGCTTGTTGTATCTGCGCCTGGAGCATCTGAGCATGGAGCATCTGAGCTGCGTAGTCCTGCGCCTGGAATGCATAGCTCTGCGTCTGGGGAGCATAGTATTGCATTCCGGAAGTATAGCCGTACGGCGATGATCCAGCGCAGGGCACTGGAGCTGCAAAGTACGACGTCTGCGCCGGTGACATTGGCTGTGGACTCGGCGACCCGGATAAAGACTTGCGGCGGCCAAACTGTTGAATATGCTCCTGGTGCTCCACGAAGAGATCGTGTAGCTTGTTCAGAGCATCAGCCTGCAGCTTCCGCTTCCCGTGTGTGGGCTTGAACAACTCAAGCAAGTGCCATTCGATCCAGTAGCCGCAGTCCAGGTGAATGTACGTCTGCTTCGGCATCGGAAGCCCATCATGCTCGAGCTCGCCCATGATATGGTCTGGCACGGTGTCCGGACGCTTGAGGACCGCATACTCCCTTAGGATCTGCGCCTTGCTGGCCGGGCCGGCTCTGTTGTACTTTTGCTGTATCGTTTGGCTGCCGAAGGATGATCCTGGTAGGCAGTATGCCAGATGACCGCAAGGTGAAGTCCGGAGGATGGCGTTCGGATGGTCGTAAGCGCCTTGGTTCACTTGCTGGTGTACGATCGAGTTGTCGGGTATCATCTTGAGTGCCGGTTTGTATACTGGTAGCTGAGTGATCGTGCCTTCGAGTCCGTCCTGTAGGTCTTGCGGGCCCAATGTGTTCTGGCACGGGCTAACCAACGCTTGTCCGGCGCAGGCAGTGCAAGGCGGAGGCGTCGGTATGGTGTAACTCGGTGATCCCATCGTGCTAGAGGCGATAGCCATGTTGAGCGATGTGAAGACTCAGAGAGTTCACAGCGTTCAGATGGAGCGGTGGTGAGGTGGTTTGTAGCTGTGCTTCTGTTCAAGAATGATCTTGTATGAAGAAAAGCTGATGAGGCTGTATCCTGTGTGGTGGTTTTGCAGTTCAGATGAAAGCAATATTGATATAGCTCATGTGTGGTGTGATGTGGATGGGAAGAGTGCAGAGCGCAGAGAGTCGAAAGGGATATATACTCACACCTGTTGTGCGACTCATACTCGTTCTATGGTAAGGCTTTCGGCTTTGGGGCTCCCAAATCGGGACCCTGTTGAAACGGACCAGACTATACCGAAGCCTTTCATCGTTGAAGAGTATCAACTTTCAGAAGATATAGCGAACAAGCAGTCAAGCACAGGGCAAGCAGTACTGTGCTGAATGTCCTGTATGTAGTACTGGTCATCGTCGTGGTTGTACACGCTCTGTAATGCATCGTCGAGCCGGTGTGTACGACGTTAGCTTCCCAAACGATATCCTCCACCATTCGTGGTCTATGGACGCTGAGCATTGGGGTTTTGTCACGTGACCGCTCATACAGTTGCTCGCAACTTCTTGATACTCACTCGAGTCGTATGGGCATCCCTATGGGGTATAGCTCGCGCTGCCTGAGTCTGCAGAGTGGAGCTGGAGGAGCTGTGTGTGCGTGGTGGGCTTGGCATGTTTCATACCGTACCATGGACGGTGGACCCGTATCCGGAGGTCCACGACAAAATTTCCTGCATCGCGCGCAGTACCAAGGTTCGGGTCAGATGACTCAGTGCGTCTCTTGGTACGATGAAGGTAATACCAGTCATACCGGGC
>JAKLLW010000648.1:0-27309 GCA_022814695.1 Neocatenulostroma microsporum
GATCTTGCACAGCTCCGCGAAGACATTGCTGAACGTCTCAGTCGCATTCCTCCATGCCTTCACCGCGCAGTCCATGTACATGTCATGCTGTTCCGCATCATCGACGTTAGTCATGTTGACGAGCTCGACGTGCACTTTCTGGACGGTATCGCGCGCTTTCGATAGATATGCTCTTTGTGTGCTGGCTTGCGATTGCGCGCGCTCCAGAGCGCCGAACAATGGCTGAGATGCAGCGTAGGCTGCCTTGGAGTCGCGGCCTAACTTCTGTCGCTTCGTCAAAGCCATGCTGAGTTCGTGCTGTGGATGTTGGGTGTTTGCTGGAATGCGACGGGTTTCAGAGAAGGAAATGCCGGAGAACTTTTGGTTGCAAGCGTCGATGCTTGCCAAGCGAAACATGTGGTGCGTGCGTCGCATTCACATGTCAGCCAAGGGTTAGGGTTTAGGTAAACGCGAATGATTGCCATGGACTGTAGTACACTCAGTAGCAGTGACCGTAGAAGCGAACCGCGCGTTTGTGTTTGACACAACTCATGTTTGTCAAGTGATGTCCTCATGTCTCCATAAATGTGATTATACAGCTTGTAGGCGTCAACAACCTAGAAGACTTTACCCGAAACCCTAAACCGCGCACCTCGCATTCTGTTCAGTATCTATCAAACATCGAACATGCATATTCTTGTACGTCCGCATGTCGCTCATAGTGATCACCCGTGCTGACTGCATGTGTAGGTGACGAACGATGACGGCCCACCGTCTACGGAAAGCTCTCCCTACGTGCTGCCCTTCGTGCAGGCCCTCGAAAAGGCTGGCCACACCGTCTCCGTAATCGTTCCAGATACCCAACGCTCCTGGATCGGCAAAGCTCATATCGTAGGACAAGACGTCCAAGCAAGCCATTACTGGCCGCCGAAACAGAACCCAACCGTGCACTCTGCGGATGCCTCCGCTCCTGACAATGGCACCTACCCATGGATACTTGTGAATTCTACGCCCGCCAGCTGTGCTCAGCTTGGCCTTGGCCAGTTCTTCTTCCAAGAACGAGGTGCAATCGATCTGGTCATATCTGGTCCCAACTACGGTCGCAACACCACAGCGGTATTTGCTCTCTCATCCGGGACACTAGGTGCGGCGCTGGAGGCAACAGTATGCGGCTACCGTTCCATCGCACTCTCATTCGCGTTCTTCGAGCGAAACACGGCAGCCGACATCGTGGACGGAGCTTGCAAGCACAGCGTCCGCGTGTGCGAGTGGCTATCAAAGCAAGCACAGTGGGGCGAAGGCAGGCTGTACAGCGTTAATGTACCTCTGAAGAACGGCGTCGAGAGTGCAAAGACGGTATGGACGAAGATGCTACAGAACGAGTGGAAGCGCGGAGCATGCTTCCAAGAGCTCCCGGCTGCCTCGTCGGTGGACGATGCCGCGTCTGAGGAAGCACAGCTACGACGACAGGAGAGCAATACCGGCAAAGAAAGTGGCACTGCGACTCCTTCAAGCACGCGTTGGAAGCACAAGCACTTCAAGTGGGCGCCTAGGTTCACCGATGTCTACGATGCTGTGTCAGAGGCCGGCCCTGGGTCAGATGGGTGGGCAGTGAAGGAAGGTGAGACCAGTATCTCTGCGATACGAGCCAACTTCATGGAAGCAGGGCCAACAGAGGGAGAGGTCAAGCTGTGATCACACTGTCGCTGACCCAAAGCGTCACGACATGGTGCTCATGGTGGCATTGATCACAAAACCTTTTGGTAAAATACGTATCAGTCATCAACCATCTTGGAGAGGTTAAGCAGCTCGAGTGATGATATCTCATCAACGCACAGCAATACGCCTCAACGACCCAGCTATATGCACGCGTAGACCTCGAGCTTACAAGGTGGGGTTGATCTTCTTTTACGCTTATCTCATGAATCAACACAATTCACTCGCAGAAGTCTTGTTGTACCCTATGCCATGACCTGATATCCTAGCGCGCGTCGTACCCGATATTGTAACACAGGACGCCGTTGCCAACACTCATATTCCGTCGAACCACTAAATACTGACATCATCGATAATGGCAGCAGCTACAGCAGCAGTACCGCCTGATACAGCAAAAGTCATAGGCCTGGAAGACGTCAGAGACAGAGCTTTTGACTATGTGATCGTCGGCGGCGGTACCTCAGGCTGTCTCCTGGCCTCGCGGCTCGCCGGTGCAAGCCACCGCGTACTTCTAGTGGAAGCTGGCGGCGAGGCCGAAGAGGAACCAGAGAATCTAATCCCAGGCCTGGTCGTTCCCAAATTTGGGAGCGGTCCTGGCAACTGGCTGTATCAGACCGAGCCACAAAAGGGGCTCAATGATCGGACGATCGTCTACCCGAGAGGACGAGGACCGGGCGGCTCTTCTGCCAACAACTTTTCGGCATGGGTGCGAGGGCCAAGGTGCGACTGGGACAGCTGGGCGGAGGCTGTCGGAGACGACTGGTGGAAATGGGACAATGCCTTGCCATATCTTAACGCCCTGGAAGACTTCCACCCCGATTGTCCGGGAGGCATGGAGAAGTACGTCCAGCCAACGCCTGATAGGCATCACACTGGAGCACCGATAGCTGTAGGCACCGGCAAAGAGTGGCAGGCATTAATACAGCCCTGCTTTGACGCCGCGATACAGGCCGGCCACAAGCTGAACACTGACCACAACGATGGGGATGAGATCGGCATCTCTGTGGCGCAGATGAATGTGGATCACGGCGTACGCACAAGCGGTGCAGCAGCGTTTCTTGGCCCGGAAGCTCGATCAAAGCTGAGCAATCTTGTTGTTGTCACTCGCTCGTTGTGCAAGCGCATACTTTTCGAAGGCAAGCGGGCGGTTGGTGTTGAGCTCATACCGGCTAAGCCAGGAGATCTCAAAAGCAGCGACGATTCAGTGACCGTCAAGGCGGACCACGAGGTCATCTTGTCAGCCGGCACATTCGAGACGCCGCACATCCTCCTGCTATCCGGCGTTGGTCCGGCCTCAGAGCTCTCGAAGCACAACATACCCATCGTCCATGATTCTCCATATGTAGGCCAGAACATCCGAGACCACAGCGCCTTCTCCATCGAGGCCGTGATCGACCCTTCCATCTCCGGCCACAACCAACTCCTACGCAACCCGGAAGCACTGGCCGCGGCTCGCAAAGAGTACGAAGCCACTCAAACAGGCCCTCTGGCAGTCTTCGGTGCTAGCGCATGTATGCTTTTCGCTCGGATCCCGGAGCTGTACGCCTCACCTGAGTTCGAGGCGTTGCCGCCAGACAAACAAGCCTTCCTTTCGAACGCCAAGAGACCAAGTACGGAGATCTGGCTGCATGGTGGACCGCTCTTGTACCAAGGTTCAGTCAATCCAGAAGATTCCATCATCGCCATCGAAGGGCTAGCTCAGAATCTCCTGTCCAAGGGTACCTTGTCCTTGCGGTCTACCGACCCACGAGAGCTCCCGCTCATAGATCCAGCGTACTGCACAGAACCCTACGATTGGCGTGTGGCCATCGAGACGATCAAAGTCATGCTGCGATTGACGAGGACGCCGACTATGCAGGCCATTCTCCGGAAACCGCTATTGGGACCAGGTAAGCGGGATACAAACGGCACGCTTGTTCTTTGCGATGTAGATGACGAAGACGCCATCCGCGACTTCTTGCGCGCGGAGCTGACGCAAGGCTTTCACTCCATGGGCTCCTGCGTGATGGGTAGCGAGAGGACCAAACAAAGAGTGGTGGATGCTGGATTCAATGTACTGGGTTTGCAAGGTTTGCGTATTGCGGACATGAGCGTCTGCCCTATATTGACGAACAACCACACGCAAATTAATGCGTATCTGATAGCAGAGAGGTGCGCGCAAGCGATTCTGGTTGATGGAGGAAAGGGCGGCTTTGTGAGCAAATTGTAGAGTTGCGGTATGTATGCTATGTCCAAGCCGTGATCATCATGTCCTGCTCGTGTGAGCATGCCCTCCATCATTTGCTTGTAGACGGAACAGCAAAGCAGGATCAGAGCGGTTAGGCGGATTGCCACTCAAGCAAAGCCATCCTCAACGAACATCTTCTCGTATCCTTCAGCAGCCATACCAGCTTTCTTTGGCTTCTCCATTCTACTCTTGTTCTTCTCCTGCAGCTCTACCCTCGACAAATTACTGTAGAAGTTGCGTACCCGTTCATGTGCGTTCACCTTCTTCGGATCGAACCTCAACACTTGCAAGCCGGCCATACTTGTCGCACGCGAAAGCGCCACATATGCTTGCCCTTTCTCGAAGACCTTGCCCAGATCAACCTTCACGCGCTCGAGGGTCTGACCTTGCGCTTTGTGTATGGACAGTGCCCACGCGAGGATCAGTGGGACCTGGGAGCGTGAGGCTTGCACCTCGCCGTTCGGCAGCTCTACCTTCCATGTCTCAGGCTGGCACAGTAAGTCACGCGATGTGCCATCTGCGATAAGAAAGCGCACGACCGGGTAGCTCTTCGAAGTCGTAATCCCGCCATTCATACTGCGCAGTGTGTCTCTCTGACCTTCCGACAGGTGCGAGTCGGCCGTGCTCGGAATGGTGCCGCCAGGCGACCCACAAAAAGCTTCCTCGTTCGAGGAATAACTGTCGAACTGCGCCTCACTCATAAAGCCGATGACCCGTCCAATGGAGCCATTGACCAGGCTTTCATCGACGTTCTTGATTAGCATGACTTGTGCTCCCTTCTTCAGCGTGATCAATTCGGGCGCCATGCAGTTCTGCAACAGCTTGGTTCGTTGTGCTTGATCGACGATGGCGCCGCCGTCTTTGGCTCCGAAGACTTCTGACTTGCCTTGCAGGTTATGTAGACGCTCATGATTTGCCCTGTCGACTTCTGCGCGGGTTGGAAAGAGTTCGGTCGCTTCAAGCGTGTCTTCAAACTTCATCTCACGGTTAAGGTTGCGGAAGGCACGGATGGAGGACTCCGACAGGCGGCCCTCGCGCATCTCGTTCAACATGCCGGCGAAGACTGTAGCATGTTAGCTAGCGCTCAGCTGAAGCAATACCAAATGACTTACTTGGATCCTTCTGACGGAAGACATGATGCAGCCCAATTGTATGCTCGATGGTGGTGCTCCAGGTCCCAGCGTCGAAAGCGAACTTTGCAACACGTCCACTGTCCGGTACAGGCGGTAGCTGGAAGAAGTCGCCTGTGATGACAAGCTGGATACCACCGAACGGCCTGCCGTTGTTCCGCATTTGGCGAGAAATAGCCTCAAGCTTGTCGAACAGATCGGCATCCACCATAGACACTTCGTCGATGATCAGCACCTTGGTGCGCATCCACCGATGCTTGGCTTTCTGGTTCTTCTTGATCTTGCGCACCAGCTCAGGCGCGTCCTCCTTGCCAAGACCGATGCCTGCGAAGCTGTGCAGTGTTACTCCACCGACGTTACACGCTGCGAGACCTGTCGAGGCAGTCACAGCAATGCGATCAGGCTCACGCTGATACTTCTTCCGCAAGGCCGCAATGATCTCACGAAGTAGCACAGACTTGCCGGTACCTGCCGAACCAGTGAAGAAAACGCTCTTTTTGTGTTCCGTCACCAGCTCCAGAACATGCTGCTGCTCTTCGCTCAAGAACACCCTTGCTGGCCGTGTCCGGGTGCTCTTCGCTTTTGCCGCACTCTCATCCGTCGCATCGTTTTCCTTGACCGACTTCTTCCTGTTCTGCTCCCGGAATTGCTTTTGCTGCTCTTTCACCGCGCTCGCTGTGGTGTTCCAGGGGTACATCGCCTTCTTGCCGTCTTTCGGCAAAGGGGTGAAGTCTGCACCGCTCTTCGATCTTAATTTGGTGGTAGCGATGGTGCTCATGGATTTAGCGGCCTCTTCTTCCTGCTTCTGTGTCGCCCACGGCAATGTTCTTCGCTTTGCCGGCTTCGGCGCACCGTTCTGTTGGGCCTGTGCGGTTGCGTTGAATCCGAACTCACGTTTGAGAGACGGACCAAAGGTGGACTGGAAGTGTTCTTGTGGAGACGATGACCATGGCAACAGCTGGCTGCTCTTCTCAGGCGAAGTCGCTGCAGGTTCTATTGAGCCGTAGCCGGAGTCTGCGGGCGTGTCCCTCGCATAGCTTGGCTGTGCCTGCTGTTGCTTTGGAAGTGTAGGATATAGCGCTGAATTTACGAGTCCTGACTTCGCTGGCTGTGGTGGTCGCGGTGCTGGCGCTGGTGGTTGCTTTGGTAGCGTTGGATAGCTCACAGTCCTCTTCGCAACCGGCTCTTCCTCCTCCAAATCAATGTCACTGTCGAAGTCGTTCTCGTCAAACGCTACCTGTCCCTGCGCCCCTGTTGCTGTGCTGCCGCCTACCATGATCGGCTGCTGCTGCGAGCCGGGCCCATCATCGAAGGAGCCGTCCAGCGCCTTCGCAAGCCCGCTATGCATCCGCTTCGTCCCAGTCACTGCGCTTTGCCTTGGCTGAAACCCTCTCGCGCTGTTCAACGCGGATGCTTTCGCAGGCATCAACGGGTTCTTATAGCCTGGGTTCACGCTCTGACTCGAAGGCTTCGGTTCCGGTATCTCTGGAGGACTCGAGCTGAACCAGTTCTGTGACGACTTTTGCGCGCGAGCATTCTGCTCCTCATGCTTCTGCACGGCGCCTCGAAGCATTGTAGTGGGTGTGTATGGAAGACGCGTAGGGTGTAGTCGGCGGTTATATCGCGTTTCGAAGGTGGGTGTATGTGGGACGTGCAGGCTGCGGGATCGGGGAATGGCGGATAGACGCTGTGATCCCTTTCTCCCTGCCCGTACTATGAACATATACAGTAGGTATAGCGTCAATACGGTCCCTCCCACTCCCGCAACATTCGTTGTTGACCAGACGTCCATTCACATGTTCACGAGAGAAACATCAGAGGTCTCCAAACGCGATAGGGACGCGCTTGGATAGTAGCCTTGGCAAATGAGGCCCGAGCGCCCCCTTCACTTCTTTTGACCTCACTTCATCCTTCTGCTCTGCCCGAGCAAGCGAGTCTATCTACCTCCACGGGACACCGTTCCAGTCCTACGATCTGGCCGATGTTCGAAGCTCGCTTTGGCAGTGTCAGAGAGCATACGTAACAACGACCCATAGCCATGTATCTACTCAGGTAGTAAGGTAACATTACAGTCCCAAGGCTATACTTCACCACCGGAAAGGACTGGGATGTTCGTGTGCAGGGTATAGGCTCGAAGTAGTGAATGTGCAGACTTCGTTCTCGCCGCCGCATCACGTGCTTTCGTGACTCGGCTACCTCCCCAAGAACAGCTACGTTCTGGTAGCGAGTCTCCATTCTCCAGTCGCAACTTTCTCTCCATCTACACAATCGCAAACCCTAAGCGCGTGACCTCTTCAAAGGCTCAGTGCTACACACCTTGCGACAATGGCGCCCACTCGCAAACCAAGGTCAGAGAATGCACGCAGCAGCGCGCGTCTACAGACGGCAAGAGCGGCCGAGCAATCGAAGAAGGATGTTAGTCGCCCTGTGGTCTCCCACTGTGCTCTACGTGCTGACATCAGACTAGGCCGAGCCAAAGGGCATCACCAAGCGCAAGCGTTTCCGGAGACCGCAACAACGCAAGAGCTGCCACTTCTTGAAGCTACCTGGCGAGCTACGCAACGAGATCTACGCTCACGCCCTTGTACAACCGGGAGAAATCAGCATACGGGCAACAGCTCCGGGTACCAGAGGGCCAGGCGAACCACCACTGCTGCGCGTTTGCAAAGCCATCCGACAAGAAGCCAAGAGTATCTACTACGTCGAAAACGAATTCAGACTGATCATCAACAACTTCGATGGCGCGCCCTTCGACCAATTCACCTTGCAGTACTGCAAGCACCAGCTAAAACCACCAAACACGTCGAACGTCTCATTTGCCATGTTCGGCGGACCCAACTGGGATAACCTCGTCCGCTGGGTGAAGGAGACTCACAACAAGCGCTTTGCTCTGAGGCCAAATCTAGACGATCCAATCTGCAACAACGACTACATCGTGGAAGCGGCGTTCAAGATGTCGGACGAACTGCTGTGGTCGGTAGATGCGGCGCAGCTTGGGAGGTTGCTGCAGGCTTTCCATCATGGTCTCAAGGGCACTTGCTCCGCATGGGCCAACGATAACGGGCATTGAGCATGAGGAAGGGTATGTGGAGTTGTTATGAGCTACGATGGCGTGGTATGGTGGCCGCATGTGCGGCTTTCTCTGCATTTGCTACTGGGGACTGGCGCTGGTTTTGCTGATCCGTAAGCGGAGATACTGCGCTGGGGTGCATACACAGTGGTCGTGGATGCGACTTGCGCTGCACTTGCTGCTACGTATACGCCGCAAATACTACCCATCAAAGTTACCAGCTACATAAGCGAGGAGACACCGTGCCACCAGCCTCTGCTTTCCCACATGACCTCGCTGCTCAGATACTGGCATTAACGTAGTAGTCGTTAGGCTCCGTATCACCACCCACTTTCTCTGGGAGCCCCTTCAGCCTTGCCGTGGTGTGTTTCAGCAAATCGCTCGTGAAGCCCGGTATGCTCCCCAAGGCGTCGATCCCAGCGTCCTCGCGGACATTGTATCCTGGACCAGCAGCCTTCGCATACGAGTTGCATTTCATCTTCAGCTTGTGGTTCAGCCCATCCATGAATTCATCCATCGCCAGCTTCCGCATCTTAGAGCCGGGCGGCGTTAACTCGTACGCTGCCCGAACGACGTCCAAAGATGGGTACCACGTTTGGAAGTGGCTGTGTAGCTCATCCATGAGCAGATTCTGGAGTTTTGGCAGGGAATGCGCGTCGGCGAAGCTCCAGAGTTTGACAGCATGCAGACAAAGCTCATTGTGCACCTCCACATGCTCTGCATCTTCTCCGTCGAAGTCATCAGGCGGGTCGTCAAAAGGGACGCGACTGTGGAAAAGCCAGTAGAGGAAGTCGCCCACCACCGCGCGCTCGGTATCGGGCAGCTGTAGAATGCCGTCGAGACCTTCGCGGGAGATGTCGTTGAGTGCCGCGCGGAACCAGTGCGAGGCTGAAGTGAGAAGGGTGCGCTGGACTTTGAAATGCGCAAGGCGGCCTGATGTAGGATCTCGGTCTGCTAACTCTTTCCCGACATAGATCGTGATCATGTCATCGTGTGACAGCGCGCTGCGCTGCGTCAGCAGCTGGGACTACTTCCCGGGAGACGTGAAACTCACTGCAAGAACTCTTCTCTGCATGTGGGTACTTTGTTCGTGGGTTGGACTTTGCTGAAGTGCGTGCGGATGCAGTTGGCGTGAAGCGGACATCGCCAGGCTGGCAGACCCCATGTGTCAGCCATTGTCGATGCTTTTGTTCATGTCATGATCGGGCTAGAAGCGTACATTCCAGGAGTGTTGAGATTGCGGCGCGGAAATAATTAGAAGTTGCGCGCTGAAGTCTGAGCAGCATAGAAACGCGAAACACGCGCGTCGGCCGACGCCCTCTCGGAGGGAAGGTACGACCGGGTCGAAAGTCAATTGAGTGGTATACAAAACAAAGTACAAACCACGCATGCATGCATACTCATCCGATGGTATCTCCCACCACCACAATTCCACCCAAACTCCTTACACCATGCACGCATAACCCTTCTAAAACAATCCCCAACCCTTCCTCTTCCTCCCACCAATATCTTCCGTCTGCGTCCCGCGAGTACTATTCCTCTTCTCCCTCGCCTCCAACTGCCTCAACCCCTCCATCTCCTTCAACACGTGCTCCAACAACTCCTTCCGCCTCACCACATCCAAATGCCTCCTAATCTTCGGGTCCTCTCTCGCAAAACGCTCGACCGTGCTCTCGTCCAGTTGCCTGAAATGCTGTTCTAAAATCCGAGGGAATTGGTAGTAGAATTTCGACAGTAGTTCTGCGTCAAGGAATAGATCGGCCGTGGATGTGAGCTTCTCGGCCACGGAGTCCAAGAAGACTTCAGGACAGTAGTATTTGTTCTTGGGGTCTGCGCATTGTCTGCTCTTGACTGCTGTTAAGCGCATTCGGAGGATATCAGCGCGGTCTCTCAGAAAGAGCGCTTCACGGCCTTTTTGGAGGAGAGCAGCGCTGAAACCTCCTGCTCCGCCTACACCATCGCCTTCGAGTACTACCTCTCCTTTGCGGACGCGGTCAATGAATGCCAAGACATCCTTGGCTTTTCGCCTACCGCCAAGTTGTTCTTCAA
This sequence comes from Neocatenulostroma microsporum, assembly GCA_022814695.1. Lineage (NCBI taxonomy): Eukaryota > Fungi > Ascomycota > Dothideomycetes > Mycosphaerellales > Teratosphaeriaceae > Neocatenulostroma > Neocatenulostroma microsporum. The sequence continues at coordinate 10,172 of JAKLLW010000648.1, forward strand.
CGGCTCTGTTGGCCGAGTCGCAATCCTTGAGCTCGTTCTTGAGCACTTCGGCGATATTGTCCCGGCCGCGCCGCCATTCGTGGGAGTCGATTTCGACGCGGTATTTGTAGGGTTTTACGCAGATCTCCAACTCATCGCTGGTATCGTAGCTAAGATCACGGAGGATGTTCTCCGAAGCGTGCGTAATAGCTTCAACGGCGAATGGGTGCGAGGAGAATGTGCTGTTCTGTATCAGAGCTTGGATGCTATCCTGCAGTGCTTGCGCAGTGACGCTCGTGGCGAGTCGACCGATGCCCAGCTTTGTCAACGTCGATGTACTGGCATCTAGCTTCAAATGCCATAGCGGGTTCTCCGGGTCCGCTTTGGGCAAGCTTTCAAGCGGCTCCTGCACGGCTTCCGTCAACTGGTCGACTGGCCGCAGGTTATCAACCGGTCTGTTCCAGTACCGCTGCGCAAGCAGATTAAGCACTTGCTGATCGAGCTCGCGTTTGACGATCTCCCGTACCTCTTTCCTTCCGAAGGTATCCGAGAAACCCTTGAAAGAATGCTTGAAAGCATCCAGGCTTTCTGCTAGGTAGCTCTCAGCGCTGAGCGAGCGCTCATTGTACTGGACCTTGAACTCATATGTAGCCTCCGCGAGTTCATGATGTATCGCTTCGCTTGTCGTAGCCAGCGAAGCAGACATGGTCGATTCGAGGACATGCATGAGCTTCTTGCGTAAGTTCGGCGTACCCGTAAGAACATTGCTTTCTGGGCCGAAAGTCTCAGGGTGAGCGCCGAAATAAGCGGACTCGTTCTTGGTGATGGCGCCCAGGATGTTCGCTGAGCCGCGGGAGAAGAGCGACTTGGACTCTTGCGGGATCTTGCAGACTACACCAACGTAGCCTAATCGGAGTGGGTAGTTGCGGTCTGCCAGTATCTGGGCGCCTCGTATTGGGTCTACAAGGTCCATCTTCGTGACCACGCCGATAGTGCGCTCGCCTCGAGGGTCAACTCGTCTTGATGCACGAAGAGCTGTTGAGTTGGCGAGATCGACGTCTGCTGCCGAGATGGCTAAGATGACGTTCGGAGGCTGAATGTACTTGTCGCATAGCTCTTGGATCTTTGTTTTGAGCTCAGTTGGCTGGTCGAAAGCCTCCACCTGGATGTAGCCAGGTAGATCGATCAAGCTGAGATCTGGCACGTTCGGCGAATGTATCCGTAATTGGATTGGATCATCTGATACGCAGTCCTTCTCTGGTACAGCAAGATTGAGGTCCGTGAGCGTCTTCTGTATCTGGCTGAAGTCCGTAATCTTGCCTAGGCCAAGCGCGGGGAACTCACCGTACTCAGCATGAGCCTTGGGTGTGTTCACCAGTGTGAGCTCGATTGGCCGTCTGGTCACCATATTGGAGCCCTTCGGCAAGAACTCATGGCCTACTATGGCTTCCAGAACAGAGCTCTTGCCAGACGACTGTGAGCCCACCACCACGATCGAGGGTAGCGTGAGCGATTCAGACTGCCCGATCGTTTGCAATAGCGTCCGTATCTCGATCATCTTCCGCGTAAGCATCATCATCTGATCGTCTCTCGCAGCCACATCATCGCTCCTCGTGTCCTCCTCACCCTCCGAGTCCAGCGCGAATGCTCCCGCCGTAGCCGCGCCTGCACCTGCAACACCGACATTACTCTGTTTCGGTTCGTTCGGTCCACCATTGCCACCTTCACCTCCTTCCTGCCCGGATCTGCCTTCATATATATCCTTCATCCACTGCGGCATCTGTATCCCACTCCCTACCGCGCCAACCTCATCCTTCGTCTTATCCCATCCTTTCCCCATCTGTGCAAACACGTCTCCTGCTCCTTCGAAAAAGCCTGTAGCTGCACCGCCTACAGCGTCTTTGGCTCTACCGAACATATCTATAGCATATGTCCCTGCTTGCGCGGCTTGATACTGTAGGTAGGCCAACCCTCCCAGCATCGCTGCGCCGAACATGGCAGGCACGCGGACCAGCTTCATGGCCAGTTTGGGGATAGAGCGGGCGAAGGAGGCGGCGAAGGAGGCATGTCGGACTGCAGGCAGGTTGTGCATGGCATTGCTGCCAAATGGCCAAGGTCTTCGGCCGGGCCATGTTCGCGCGCCGCCTAGGGCATTGGTTGCTCGAGGTAGAGCAGCATGAGAGATTGATCGTTTGGTGGCTAGAGCACCACTCTGGTATAGAGAGGCTACGTCTTGCACCGGTGGTGTAGGCCTCGCTCGCGAGAGTGCTGCGGCAGGCTTCTGGGCGGAGGAGGCGAGCCGCGAGGACAGCAGCCTCGATATCATCGTCGCACCATCAGTCACCAGTCGTGTAGGCTGGCGTGAGTATCAAAAGCGGTCTAAGCGCTAGGTGTATTGCTCTCGTCGGAGGTACAGAATGTTTATCGGCAAGAGCTCGGTACGTCACATGCAACGAAGTATCCCGGTTTTAGCCGCAGAGAAGGAAACAGCCAACCGTAGAATATCGACATCGTCATGCAAGGATGAAGCTACCGAGGAACAATATAAGTAGTCCCGCCAGCTCACGAGAAAACAAAAAGCCATAGATCGGCACACAGGCGTACACATCGCCCTTCACACTACACACGAACATGGCGCCAACACCCACCATCGAGGTCAAGAACCTCACCTTTACCTTCCCAGACAGCACCACCGGCCTATCAGACATTCTATTGGACCTACCCGCTGGTTCTCGTACGCTACTCATCGGTGGTAAGTCATACTCCCTCATATTTTCATACACGGAGTGCTAAATCCTCAGAGCAAATGGCGCGGGCAAAACAACCCTCCTCCGCCTCCTCTCCGGAAAGCGCATGGCTCCCTCTGGCACCGTAAGTCTAGCTGGCACGGACCCCTTTGATACCGGACTCGAGGGCGTCACCTATCTCGGGCTCGAATGGGTTCTCAACCCCATCGTCCGCACCGACATCGCGGTCCCTGAGCTCTTGAAGTCTGTCGGAGGCGATTCCTACCCTGCTCGCCGGGACGAACTCGTCCATATTTTGGATGTGGATCTAAGCTGGCATATGCACGCCGTCTCCGACGGCGAACGTCGTCGCGTGCAGCTCTGCATGGGCCTCCTGCGCCCTTGGACCGTTCTCCTCTTGGACGAGATTACGGTGGATCTGGATCTCCTGAGCCGACATAATTTCCTCTCCTTCCTCAAACGGGAGACAGAAAGCCGAAGCTGCACGATCGTCTACGCTACTCACATCTTAGATAATCTGGCAGCGTGGCCAACGCATTTGGTGCACATGTCTCAAGGTCGGGTGAAGAAATGGGGTGTGATTGAGACTTTCTCCGTACCTAATACGACGGGTGGAGCGGAAGGGAATAGTAGGCTGGGCCAGCTTGTGTTGCAGTGGTTGAGGGAGGATTTGGAGGAGAGGGGGCCGAGGAAGGGAATGAGTGGGGAGGGGAAGACTTATGAGAGTCATGAGGGGAAGGGGGGGTATGGGGCTGAGGAGATGAAGTAGGATCCAAACCTCCTGCCTTGCTGAAGGGGAGCAGCTGTGGCGTTGGCGTCTTAGCCATTCTTGGGGGTAGTTTCAACACTTCATCGGAGGCGTTTCAACAGTAGGCTAGCATTTTGGTAGACGGACTGTCGCATGTAGGCATCAATGCATTCGAGCTGGTAGTGAGAAGCATGCACAGCTAGTATTGAATCTCGAAAAGCTATAGCCATTCCCATTCTCACGACTGCCACATTGCTCGTATAGACGGCGCTCGCGCCCACGGAGAGAGCGCTCTCCATTTCTCCACTGCATGTTGCAACGCACGACGCACCAGCAGAGCTACTAACCGAATCGCATCCAGGTCGGGAGACCTGGCCGTCCCCTCGGCTCATGCTATGCAGTAACTCCATTGGTGGTCGCTTGCCGTTTCATCTGCAGCCACTCGTCGGCGTTCTTGAAGAGATTGCGAGTCTGGTCGTTCACGATGCTGCGGTCGGCCGATCGCACTCCAGCGTGCACCTGGTTACGTTAGCGAACACTCAATAGTTCGGGGAGATATGACTGTAGAACGCACCGCACCCCACAGCCACCACGCCTTCGTTAGATCATCATCAATATCTTCGACGTAGTTGAACCACTTCTTGATGTCTCCGCGCTTGCCTGTTTCATTTGAGAGCTCGTCGAGGTAGCTCTTGACCACCAATGCTAGGCCGAGGTCTGGCTCGCGTGCGAAGGGCAGGCTGGTGCCTATATCCGTGAGTTGTTGCGGCGAGATGCTGTCACGGGACACGGCACCAAACATCAAGAGCGTGCATGCGTGCATCTCCAAAAGATCGCGCAGGCCTGCACGCACGGCGGCCGTCATCTGATGATACGCCAGCAAGTGACGGGAGAGAGGACCGGTGTAACCAATGGCACGGTGTCGAAACAGTCCCAGGCATGCGATGCGACTGATTAGTAGCGTGTGGGCCTTGTCAGCATCAGATCCGCGGAGCGGCTGCCCGGAGAACGGTGGTGTTGGAAACATGTGCTGACTACTGATGACCTTCAACCGCAAGAGTTCGAATGCCATCAGGATCGCCTCTTCCGCTTCTCTGGGTGCAAAATCGGTGTTATTGATGTGCTCCAGAGCCACCTTGAGTGCCTTGCCCCATGGGGAGAGCGTGTGATCGGTGTTGATATATCCGCGGTCGTGCAGGAAGCGGAAAATCGTATTCCCGAGAACTTCGATCGGCTTTGATAGCATGGCAGGGGCTTCCTTGGGCCATGGAGTCTGCGTTGCTTTGGCGATTTGTTGGTTTGACAGGAGGTTGATAGCAGTGACGATGGGCGCGGTGTTCATCTCCACACTGATACCGTCTTCTTTCAGGTGCCAGGCGGCCGCCTTAGCCATCGGATCCGCGAGCTCTTTGATGGAGATTGGCCGCCTGTCGTCCGTGAACCAGAACACCATGTCGAGCGCCAGGTTGTTCTGGTAATACCGGTGTAGCAGTGAAACTATCACAGCTAGCGCTTGCGTCCGAAGGTCTGTGAGCTTATTTTGCACCAGATCTCTGTATGCCTGTGAGTTCCCGCCGTCCAGGGGAGGCGTCTCGACGAAATGGTTACTGGTATGCCAGTTGAGGACCCGTGGGCCAGCTACTCCGCGCGATAGATAGTAGTACAGCTCATCTGGCAGACGCTGGCCCGTGAACATGTGGGTGTCGTTCGGGAGAGACTTCTGACCCTTCTCCATGCCTTTCGGCTCGATTGTGCCGTCACCTAAAGCATAGTCAGTACGCTTCGACTCAGATACAGGAACTGATTTCAAGCGCAGGGCGTTGGCTCACGACGACGCTGGCAGACCTTGGGTTGGCGAGAGACATCGACAACTTTCCTCGTACCGCCAGCCCGGGCAGTGCCGCGCTTGAATCTTCTCCATAGGATGGCTTACCTTTCAGTATAACAGGGTGCTTGATAGCATACCGAGCCTTCTTAAAAGCTTCGAGATACTCTTCGTCCTTGTGCCGCACACACAGAGCATGCCCATCACCCTGAAACGGCGCGAGTAGCGCTCTACAGTTCTGTATCTTCGCCGGGTCATCCTCCAGATCTGTCAAAGCCGGTAGCATGTTCGTGCAGCCCGCCAGTAGCATAAGATCCGAGAAGCCTTCCAAGCCGAGTAGCAGCTTGCCTTGACAGATCTTGGACTCGACCCAAGATATGGATTTGTTGTCCCAGCCGAAGTTCGTGATGACTTTATCGGCGCCAAAGACCAGGATAGAGGCTGAGCCAGCGAGTGCGTCCGCATAGCCTTCCTTCTCCAGGTAGACCAGTTGCGCGGCGGCTGTGTATAGTGCTGTCTGAACCTGGATACCAGATGCGTGTAGGTGAGCGTGCAGCCATCTCGTGATGTGATACGTCTTGTATGTGCCTGAGAGCGTCAGCCCGCTGCTTGCAGTATACTCGCAGCTTCGGGGATGATATACTTACAGGCTCTACCAAACGCAGCAACCGCATCATCAGCTTTGCCAAGATCGTAGACGCCCCATGCTTCGTCAAGACCCTTAGCAGACTTCCGCGCTTCTCTCAAGATCATAGCCTTGTCCTGGCTGGCCAGATTGAGTCCATTGAATACGAAGATTGGCGTGATCTCCGCATCTCGCAACTGCTGTAAGTCGTCGTCGACGTGCTTCTGGAGTGCAAAAGGAAGGCCTCCAAGGGCGGGAAGCAACGGTTCTCGCGTTAAGGTCGTGGTCAACAGTGTACTGAGGTAGTCTTCCGCGTCAAATGCAATGCGCGTCTTGCGGAACTGCTCGAGCGCACCGGTGCTCTCGAGTTTCTCTTCGCGGGCCCATTCCTTAAATCCTGCTGCCATGGTTGATGTATCAGGAGGCTGCTCGGTCTATCAAGCAGACAACGAGGTGTCGGAGAGGTTCGAGGTTCCAAGTTGAGGTCGCCAGGGAACGCGCTAATGCAGGAACGACGCTACCTCCTAGCGCAATCACCGCGCTTTCCAACTTCGCGCTCTCTCAAGGTCTTCTCTTCTCGGCGTCAACCATCATATTCCTTGTGGACATCTCTCCCTTCCATGTGTACATCATGATGGTAACGCTTGAGAAGCGGAGAAGCGGCGAGCCGGAGGGCTCCCGGTCCCTGGAGCAACTCGGGGTCTCCCTCAACGCATAGGGAAGGCTACCTGGTTACTCTCTTGACCGATACAAAGGTAGGATACGCAATACAGCAGTCGTCGGAAGGCTGGCTAGCAACGCGCTTCTCCAGGACATGTGAGCCATATCTTGCACGAGGATCTCGGGACCGAATCGTGAGCCTCCTCCGCTTCTGATGCTACGTCCTGCCAACATTGGACTCTCGCATTGTGCACGTGCCAGCTGCCAATGCCACAAACACTCCGCCCGGAGTCTACAAGCGCTGCTGCTCTTTGCGACAGGCTCGCTCGGGCACTGAAGCTCTGAGAAGACGTGTCAAAGCCCGGGAGTCACATGAACGCATGCGTTTACTCGAACTACCCAGAACAGCCGCTCCTGCCTAGCTTGGTCAACGTGCGCAGGAACAGATGTGGTGAGCTCGCAGCTCTGGGTCTGCTGCTTGTTATCAGTGAAGGAGGCCGCTACGCAGTACCTAGAATGGCGGAACCAAGGCAGCGAGCTGAGTGCTCCGGAATGGGCGGGGTACTATCATGCCTAGCAGAATACCTGTCCATTCATATCTATTCTCTAGGCTTGCTCTACATAACCTTACGCTCCTTCTTTACTCTCTCGTGAACATACAAGCGCGCAGATATTATCAGTCTCTCCGACTGAACCAAAAGCTTGACCCGGTGTCCAGTTTCTCAAGGTCCGCAGGCCGGCCAACGCAGAACTATCGCAAGAATTGCAGCAATCGCACTTTCGCGGGAGCTTCAGCGCCTGATATCAGCAATCGCCACATGGGACTCAGCGCATTTTTCGTTTCAGATGACTGGAGCTCACTGCTTTCTGATCGGCATTAGCGTGTACTTCACAATCATCACCAGTAAGTGAGAATTTCACATCACTTTCCCATGAGACATCACCAGCGATGACGCGGCATCGACACTTCAGCACGAGACCCTCTCCTCGACAACGAATGACCACAACAAACATATGCGCACAACATCCCCCTCTTCACCACACTCGATCGCATACCATGGAATGATCAGCAACAACGATGGCACAAACACTTCACTACTCGCCAAACAGCACGAACGACCGCTTGACTCTGATCGGAGTCGGCATAGTCTTCACCCTCATCGGCCGTCAGTTCCAGCGCACTCTGTCACAACCGCACTCGAAGACAACATGCTGACCACACCCGACTCACAGTCGCAGTCATTGTTCTCCGCGTCCTCGCCATCCTCCTCCGCCACCGGCCAATCGGCAACGATGATTGGGCCATGCTATTGGCCTGGCTCACCTCAATCGGATTCGCTGTTGCCTCCTGGGTTTCAATAAGATGGGGTGTGGGTTTGCACACGTCGGAGACGCCGCCGTTCATTCCTGATGGGTGGGGGTTGAAGGCTATCAAGGCAAGGCTTACATCGGAAGTAGTGGCAGGAGATGGCTTTGACTACAGTGCTAACCAGCTGACAGGCCGTCTTCATTCTCGAGATCTTCTACTACCTGTGCATGTTCTTCCTCAAGATGTCGATCTTGTTCTTGTATCTCCGGCTAAGTAAGTACCGTAAAATGGCAAATCACATGTCAGCAGAACTATGCTGATGCACTTCTGAAACAGCCAACGGTGTCCGACACTCTTTCTGGAAGTGGACGATCATTACCACGGTCGTCATCATCGCCCAATTCATGTCGACTATGGCCGTCGTCGGCACACAATGCCACCCAACGGCCAAGTACTGGAACACTTCTCTCTCCGGGCACTGCGTCAGCATCACAGCTTTCTTTTACTCGACCAATATCTTCACAATCATGACCGACATTGTAATCCTCGCCCTCCCTATCCCGACACTCCTCCGGCTCAACCAGCCTCGAGCGCAGAAAGCCGGTCTCATTGCCGCCTTCCTCGTCGGCGGCATCTCCACGATAGCCAGCTGCGTTCGGTTGTATTCAGTAGCGCTGTACACGGAGTCCCACCAACCGCTCAGAGACGCCGCAACGATCAATACCTGGTCTTTCATCGAGATCAACCTCGGCATCCTGTGCGCTTCAGTGCCAGCGATCAAGCCACTGTTCATACCGCCCAAGCGAGCGCCAGACACGCGATACGTCATCGACAAGCGCGAGCCCTCGAGCGGCTCTCATCCCAGAACCAAGCAGCGTGGCCAGACCGCCTCCCCAGGACCAGCATGGGCAGACCCCTTCTCTCCGCGCATCAGCAGCGAAGACGTCGGGATGCCCGAGCGCTCCTTCTCCGCTCCAGCACAAGTCCCAACCCACACCTTCACCTCCACCGGCGCTCGCGGAAGTGACGAACACCTCCCACGCACACCCATGGACAGATACCTGAACCCATCTCGTACGTGGGCGCCGCGGTCAAATACACCGCCGGAGCTGGTGAAGAGGAATACGGATTACCAGGTCCATGCTTCGAGGTCGAGTAGGCCGGCTACATTGAAGAGCCCTGGGAGTAAGGAGATCATGGTGAGTAGAGGCGTGGAAGTTGGGGGGAGTGAGGCGGGAGAGAGGAGAGGGGGTAGATAGTACGGCGTGAAAAGAAGGCGGGGGATGAAAAGGCAGCTGGTGCCACTCCTGGAACTTCAGTCAGTTGGGAAGATTTGGGTATCAATTCTCTTGGCGTTCTAGCGTGTGTCATTCGTGTATTATGATCTATAATTTATCTCCAAGCTATCGTGCTGCTCATAGTAGGCTAGCGACCTCCTTCGCCAATGCTGCATTGCTCTTCACCCCAGCGACGGTGGCTTTAGCATCGAGTGCTTGCACCAAATCCACAAGTTCGCCTCCCTGAGACGCACAGTATACCAGATACCCCAGCGCCAACAGCATAGCTTTGACAGCTTCTTCCTCCTCCTCCGCTCCAAGCGTCTCGATCAAGGAAGCTGCGAGCTCGACTTGCTCGCTCTCCGCCAAGCCTTCAGTCTCTTCCTCCCTCCGAACTCTATAATTAGCCGAGGACAGATTGAAAGCGAGCCAAGCCGCCGATATCCTGGTTGTGGTGTGTGAGATATCCAGTAGCGATGTCGTAATGAGCTGGACGAGAAGCGTTACGAGATCGGAGTCCTGGTGGAAGAGCTCTTTGACGTAGAGGGGGGAGGAGAAGATGTTGCATGCTAAGTGGATGGTGACTAGGCGGAGATTGTGAGGGCACTCCTTGAGCTCGATGACGTGTCTAAGGATGGCTGAGATGGTTTGGGATTGCTGTTCTTCGGCGAAGTAGCCGCTAACCCGAGGGTCGACCATTGCGCAGCGCAGTAAGTCGATGGCTGCGAACCGTACGTCTACTGGCAGCTCAAGGACCTTCGTTTGGAACGTAGTCCCGATGGCATTGAGATCTGGCAGTGTAGCCTCACGGGCGTCCGTATTCCGTGCTTCAATGAAGGATCTCAGGGCCACGAGCTGGGTGTTTGCTCTGCCAGCAACTCCCAACTTGGTCATGAGCTTCTCCAGAGGCGGTACTTTGCCGTAGATGACCGGCTTCAGCGAGCCATACTGGAGAGTAGGTACTTTGAGAAGCGTATGAGGGTGCGGAGGGAAGGTTTCGAGCATCACTCTCTCGACGTTCGATTTGAGTAGGCCAGGGTCAGCTCCAGTCCACTCATCGTACTTCTTGCCTTTGGAGAAGGTCATGAATGTTGGCGTAGCGCGGATCTGGTAGCGAGAAGCTATGCTATGGGCTTCCGATTCGTTGATGTCTACCTTGACGAACAGAGCATTGGGGTACTGCTCCGCCAGGCTGTCGAATGCCGGATAAGCGATCTTGCACGGCGCACAGGTGGCGGAGGTGAAGAAGATAGTCGTCGCCGTACTCTCCGCATTCTTCAATTGCTTTTCTAGCACGCTCAAGCTTGTGACGTTCATAACTCTGCCATACGGCGTGTCCGGCGCAGGAGCGGTCGCCTTTCCATTCGCTGCTGCCGCTGCGTGCCCACCATTCGCGGCGGCGGTTGACTGAGTAGGCTGGCGACTCTGCTGCGGGATGTTCTGCTGCGGTACAGGTGCCTGAGTTACACCCCTCATTCCAGCTTCGATCTGAGGACGTAACATTTGGCCGAATGGCGTTTCTAGTACCCGCTGAGGAAGACTGGTAATATGAGAAGGTATTCCCCTCCCGACCAAGAAAGTAGCGAAATCGTTGCTAAAGTTGTTGCAATTGTGCGCGAACAGATCATAAGACTCGGGCGTATAGATCTCCTTCAAACTCTCCAGGTAATCGAGGATAGTCTCTATGGGCAGCTGGGTGGTCCCTAGATTGATCTTCTCGATCGGCTGGCCGTGGTGGGTTGTCCCTGCGTAGCATGTTTGGACTCCTGCGCCGAAGAAGTACTCGATGTTGTCGATGACTAGGCTGGTATGGTAGACAGCATCGATTTGGATCCCGAGGAACTGGCGGGACATCGAGCGTGCCATGCCATGGGTTAGATCGTAGACGTAGAGGAGGACTTCCATGGTGCGAGTGTACCTGGAATGTAATCGCTGTTGAAGGTTGGAGGGTATGCAGCACCGTTTTGGAGCGGCACAGATCCTGGAGGATGGATATCACGAGGAAATAGGGAATGTGGTCGTGGTCTGTTCCTTCCACGGCCTTCCACGTTCCTTCCTTAGGCGGCAAATGTTGACGACGATGCGATAGGGCTGAGGACGCCACAGTCAGCGGTGGCGTTGATGCGCCGGCAAGATCGGGCCGGTGCCTGGCGGCTTCCCCAAATCAAGGGTCCTAAGATTGGGAAAGGGAAAGTGGTTGATGAGAGGCCGGTGCCTGGCGGTCTCTTGGAGTGTTTCAACTCCTCACTCATCCTGCCAGTTGTCACCGTCGCTCGTTTGTTGTTCAACAGAAACCATTGCCGAACCCCCGATGCCACGACGGACGGCATAAAGACCTTCACATGCCCAGCGACATTGGCCATTCTGCGGAAAGCCCATATACACCGGGGTATTGGCCCAACATCTGGTCTTCCAAACCTCGCAGACGATCTTCAGCGACAGCACGAGCTCGCGCCAACAGCGATCTATACCCAAAGACTGGGGAAAAGGAGGCATCAATGCAAGAGAAAGTACGAGCCGCGTGGATGAATCAAGGGCAGCGAGCGCGGTACGTCAAGACCGGCTGCTTGATCGCATTCGTACTACTTGTGCTATACTACATTGCGGCACCTGGTGGCAGCGATGTGCCAAGCATAACAATACCGGGCACGAGCAAGGTTGGGAGTGGAAATGTAGGGAATGTGGGTTCAGACCCAGCAACCTCGACCTCAAAATGCAGCAAGAGCTATTCAAAAGACAAGCCGTTGATACAATATGCTCTGATGGTTGATGCGGGAAGTACGGGCAGCAGGATCCATGTCTACCGCTTCAACAATTGCGGCCCTACACCGGAGCTGGAGGATGAGGTATTTGAGATGACGCCAAAGAAGGAGGGAGGCAGTGGACTCTCGAGCTACAAGGGTGACGCAGAGGGAGCTGCGAAGAGTCTGGACATGCTCATGGGAGTCGCTGTCAAGAACGTTCCAGCCAAACTGCAGTCCTGCACACCCGTAGCCGTTAAAGCTACCGCTGGTCTTCGGAAACTTGGACCGGAGATGTCAGATGCAATTCTTGCAGCGGTGAGGGAAAGGTTGGAGACTGTATACCCATTCCCGGTCCTTAGTGCTGAGAAGGGAGGCGTAGAAGTGATGGACGGCAAAGACGAAGGTGTCTACGCCTGGATCACAACCAACTACCTCCTCGGCAAGATCGGCGGACCGGACAAGACCCCTACGGCCGCCGTCTTCGATCTTGGCGGCGGCTCGACGCAGATCGTCTTCCAGCCTACGTTCAAGCAAGCAACAGACGGAGGTATGCCAGAGAAAATGCAAGAAGGCGACCACAAATACAGCCTCAAATTCGGCGGTCGCGAGTTCGAGCTATACCAGCACTCCTACCTCGGCTACGGCCTCATGGAAGCCCGCAATAACCTCCACCGCGTCGTCGTAGAAGGCATGAGCGAGAACCACCCAGATTCGAAAACGTGGCTCTCGAAACCGATCCACAACCCCTGCCTCCTCCCTGGAAGCTCTAGGGAGGTCGAAGTCTCCCTCTCCGCCGACCACCCTCTTGGCAAGAGCCTAACAGTAAACATGACCGGCCCCTCCGGATCAGCAGGAGCTTCAGCAGCACAATGCCGTGCTCTGGCGGAAAAGACGCTGAAGAAAGAAAGCGAATGCAAGATCTCCCCCTGCGCTTTCAACGGAGTGCATCAACCTTCCTTGGAGAAGACTTTCTCTCGCGAAGATGTATATCTCTTCTCCTATTTCTACGACCGCACCGCTCCTCTAGGAATGCCGGAATCTTTCACCCTTCGCGAGTTGAAAGATCTCACGGCCCGTGTCTGCCAGGGAGGCGATAGTTGGAAGGTGTTTGAAGGTGTAGCGGGGGCTATGGAGGAATTGAACGACCGTCCGGAGACTTGTTTGGATCTCAACTTCATGCTCGCTTTACTTCATACTGGTTACGAAATGCCGATAGACAGAGAAGTCAAGATCGCGAAGAAGATCAAAGGCAACGAGCTTGGATGGTGCCTCGGCGCCAGCTTGCCACTGCTGGACACGAAAGAGGGTGGGTGGGGATGTAGAGTTAGGCAGGTGTCATAAGGTGATTCGGGAGTAAATGGGTAGCATCTGGGTAGATGACTTGATGGTGTGGTGTATGGCGTTTGATGGGTGGGGTGGTAAGATATACCTTGTATAGATATGTCTTCAAGAGATGAGATGTTTGCATGAAGGGCTTGGCGTACCTCCGCCGCGATTGACTCCTGCGCCTTTTCTACGATTATACCTCGTGGTTGGTAACACTAATGCTCAAGCTACACAGGAAGTCTAGCTTTACGGCCATTTCAAGCCTCCTATCGAAGCGGCAGATTCACGATGCTCCGCGGCCTCGAAACTTACATTCACTTCCGTGGCTTGGCAGGTCGTGCCTTGCATACTGCGGTCTCCTGAGCCCTGCTTGTCGGCGCAGAGGGCACCATGACCGGCCGGTTCCTGACGTAAACTCACTTTTGCGATGCAGCAGAGCATTTCATGCACCGCAACGTCCTTTCTGGGCTCCAGTGACTGTTTCTCTGCCTGAAGAACACGCTGCGTGCATTTAACTATGCATTCACGTTCGACGGTTTGCAACGCAAATCACGCATTTCACAATTGCTTTCCTCGTATATGTGCTTTCTCTTCTTCCTCAGCAAAGATGCATACGCACTCATACACAGATATCCGAGACCAAAGACAGCAACCGACAATCGAAGCAACAGATCGAAGAAGCCTTCAGCACCACATCAGCCTTTCGATACTCCATTTCCTACCATCGCATCAGCCACCATGAGCTCAGGATACCCCTACTACGACTCCTACGGCCGCCAGCTTCGTCGTGACCCTTACGATGACCGCTCTCTCCGCGACCTCAACCGTGGTAAGTATCTGCATGAGCTCGAGTCTTGAATCCTTCTTCGGTTGTTTGCTTTGGATGCCTGCTAACGCTCAGCCAGCCCATGACCCCTACGCTTCCCGCCGCTCAGACATCTTCACCCGCGATCGCATGGAGCGCGAGCGTTTCGGACAAGATCGTCGTGCTCGCGAGGATCTCTTCAGGCCTCCAGTGATTACGCTTAGGGAGCCAGAGGACCGTCATCGTAGCTCGATGTCGCCTTTGGAGCGTGGGTATGGGGGCCAGCGTCTTCCGGGCTATGTGAGGACTTCTGAGACTCCGCCGCCGAGGGCTAGTAGGAGGAGGGTTGAGGGGTTTGGGGGGATGTTTGGGGATGTTGGACGATCAGGTGAGGTGTTCCCTAACCCGGTGTCGGCTCGTTACAGCTCGCTGACTGTGATATAGATCGTACCTACCGCGACGAGCGCCTGCGCATGGACGCCTTCGACCCTTCCGAGCCCTTCGCCTCCCAGCGTCGCGAGCGCGATCCCTACGAGCGCCAGATGCGTGAGCCTTACGGCGGTTTCGGCGAGCCACGCAACCCCTTCGCTCCAGGCGGCCGTCGCTATGACGACGTCGTCAGCAGGCCTCCGAGCCGTCATCCGGATGAGAGGTACGGTGAAGAGGAGCGTCGCCGTCGCAACCACTATCGCAGTGGTTTCGGTGAGCCGTGGGGTGTGGCCAGGTTCAATGAGTATGAGGAGAGGAGGAGGTATGGGTTGTAAGGTTGTGGCGCCTGGAGGCGACGCACGAAAGCATCTTCGAAACCCTTAGCCTTTCATGGGGCTGAGTGATGGGTGGTGGTTAACGACTACGACGACATGATGGCGGCTGCATCCCGACTTCCTTGGCCTTCCGACTGGGTGACGGACGATGCTAGCACAGCATGCGATGACTGATGTGCAGAGCGAAGGCGTTTGCTTAATGATCTTAGGTGGCTACGGTTGCGTGGTGTGACGTTAGCGAGGCGTGAGGCGTATAGATACTGCATATAGACCGTCCAATCTCGCACTGCAATGCGATTAACAGCGAATGCAGTGAGATCACCAGTACTCTCTGTTCGACATGCCTGCATCAAACTCGGAACGTCAACGCATAGGTGCTCACTGAACTGAAGGAAAGCAGCCGGGATCGCGCGGGCTACGCAATACAGCAGTCCGCCCTGGTTACGGATCTATAGCTGATACTTTAGCTCGACCGGCTTCCCATCGCTCTCGCCACTCTTCAGCATAGCTTCCAGAATCTCCAGATCCGCAAGTGCCTCTTCCGGCTTTTGCTGTGCTTCCTGTTTGCCGCTTACGAGACTCTTGGCCCAAGCGAAGACCTCCTGCTTCACGCCCCCGAGCTCGTCCGGCTTCTCTTCGACTTTCTCCTCGCCTTCTGTAGGCTTGATGGTGACTTTGCTGCCAGCGATGGTGATGCTGCCCTTCTCGCAAGCTATTGCCCACTCTGCGCCGGAGAAGGTAGTCCCAAAGGACACCGAGAAGTTGCCAGTCGACCCGTTTGCGAGCTTGAAGGTGGCATCTACCGTATCAACAGGTGGTAGATGCGGTTGTAGCTGCTGTGTGAAGGCGCTCGTCTTCGCGACCTTGGCCTCGCTGCCTAGTAGTAACCGCATACCAGCGATGAAGTGAACACCGCCGTCGAGCAGAAAGCCGCCTTGGTACTCTGGCTTCTTTCGCCATTCCGTCTCGTAGTACTTTGAACCTTCCGTGACCATAGCACTCAATTTGTGCCTAAAGCCGAGCACTCTGCCGAGTGATCGTGCCTGCTCAGCGCCATAGATAAAAGCATTCAGATACCTGAACTGTTCTGCGACGCCGAATGTGACCTTCTTCGTGTCGACATTCGAGTGATACCATTCAATGAGCTCTTTGCCAGTCGCTACATCCTTTGCCAGCGGTTTCTCAGCGAAGACATGCTTTCCTGAGCTCAACGCTTGCTTGATGAACTCCGGCTGGACGAGTATGGGAAGGGCGATGATGACACCCCGGACATCGGAGCGTGATAATACATCTTTGTAGCCTTTGTCAGAGTCCTCAGAGTAGAGGTCGATGTTCGATAGGCCTTCTGCGACACCTTTCGCGGACTTGATCGAGCGGGAGTAGATGGCCTTGAGCTCGAGGTCGTCAGAGGCTTGGACTGCTGGGAGATGCTCTTCCTTGACGAAGATACCTGCGAATTGTCAGTCTAGGGCCTTGCCAACTCAATTACTGGCATACGTACCGCTGCCAATGATGGCCACACCAATTTTGCCACCCATGGTGAGCCAATGGAGTAGCTTATAGATATCGTACTAGGTCAGTATGTAATGAGTGTCCTACTGTAGAGTGCAGAGACTATTGAGAGAAGTGCAAAGCGGAATACAACCTACCTCGCTATACAGCCATGTCATCAGTGGTCATCGTTGTGGTAGTTGCCTCTTGCGGAGCAAGCGCTCCGTGCAGATATAGGCAAAAGAAGCGTAGCGGGGCTTGTGGAACATGAACCGGCATGTCGGGCCGACTGACAACGGCAACGACGGCAAGGCCAAGAAGAACATGAGGGAGTGAACCAAAACACCTCCGTTGCAAGACGCGATCTATGGGGGTATCTAAAGCAAGGAACCTCCGCGGCGCGAAAAATCATACAGTGGTGGAAGTCGAACTTTTCGAGCCTCCAAGGTTGTGAGATGTCCAGCATCATCTCCGCCTTGACGTGCATCAAGCACGTAACAGCAATCTCTGACAATAGTGCGAGACAAGTCATCATCGAGACATTTGTCGCATCTCCATGATGGGCGCCGTGACCGGGCGCTGCTCCTCGAGGCGTGGTGAGGTAGGGCCAGGTATCCGCGTACCCGGATGCGGTGTGAAGATGGAAGAGAGACTGCCCACTCTGCCATGGTCTGCATGAGTCGACTTCGACTTGCTCAGTTTGTTGGTGATCGGTGGAGCAAGCTTAGGAAGCGATGCCTTGTTCTTGAGGGACGGCAGCCTCGTACTGCGTGATGTTGAGGGACGGGACTCTTCGACGATACGACTGCTTTGCCCTTTGACCCAGCTTTTGATAGTC
>JAKLLW010000649.1:0-27303 GCA_022814695.1 Neocatenulostroma microsporum
GAAATGGCTGCCATTCCTTCGGTTGCAGTTACTGTAGGTAATATGTTTCGAGTCTGAGGGTGGTGATTGGTTTCTTACTCAGCAATTCTTATTTTCCGAGTGGTGGTACATGGTAAACACATCGATCGAGATTCGTGCGAACTTCAAGACGAAGGCAACATCCCTATCTCCTCCTTGTATTACTCCACCTACCTTCCAGAATTCGGGCAACTGCGCTGACACACGCCACATCACAAGTGTGAAGTCGTACATAGCGGCTATGGACCCCACAGCGATTGTCTGGTAGTCTCGAACTCTCTGCTCCATAACGGCCACCAGCTCCTATAACGGCGACGCCGTAAGGCTATTTGCGCAAAACAACCGCGTAGCAGTAGTCAGCGTGATGGGATGACTGAAAAGAGCTTGGGTGAACGTGGTGATAACATGAGCTTCTCCACAGCTTATGTTCGACCATACGTGATATGGAGGCATGACCGAAACTCTGTTTCTATCAAACGCGCGTTGCTCTATGAGGAAGTTGTAGGAAGTCTGCAGCAATCAAGCCTTGTGGAGGCGGCGCATATCAACCTGTACTAGCCGCGCGACTGGCTGTCACAAGCAACGGCCGTACAACCAAGACTGGAGTAGCTGGCGGACTCCTCTCGCAATGGCGTAACTTCGGAGGATTCAGATGCCACACGACGAAAGAAGGTTCATGAGTCCTTCATCTCCTCGTCGTCGTCAGCATCTTCAGCCTCACCATCAATACCATCCCACTCTTCCCAATCGTCGTCATCTCCTCCTTCGGTCTGCTTCTCTTCCGAACCCAGTACCGTGTCAAGGCCAGCCACAAGTTCTTTAGCATGCTCAAACAACCTTTCGTCCTCGTAATCGAGCTGCCCGTACAGCTTCAATGCCATCTTGAGCCAGTTACGGCTCCCCTTCATTGCCACTTCAACGGACTCCGGTTCAGTAGCGTTCATGTTGGTATCACCATTCGCTGCGCCTCCAAGACCCGCTTTCAGCTTTTCAGCAATCAGGTGCTGACACCAACCGCCCAAGTACCAAGCTTCCACACTCTGGTCATCGTCCGTCACCAGACGTTGCAGCACCCACATAGCGTCTTGCTCCATCTCAGCTTCCATTAGCAGTCTAGTGAGCGAGACGCGAGTGGCGAAGTCCGGCCAGTCTTCGGGATCGAGCTCCTTCCAAGTCTGTAGCGATCGGGTCAGAGCAGATTGGGCATCGCCCTTTCGTTCCTGCGATAGTCGGACGGAAGCCAGCGTCTGCAGTACCTCGGGACTCGTCTCGTCTTCAACAGTCATTGCTTGCGTGACCAGAGTCTCGCAGCGTGCTTCTGCATCCTCCTCCCAGGACAGATCGGTCATGTAGACCTCCACGATGCCGCACAACGCATTTGCAAGTTTGCGCTTCTTCTCGATCCGTAGCAGCAACAATTGATCCCGATCCAGCCCAGGCACCTCGCCTTTCTCAATCGCCGCGATCTCTCCCTGCAGTGCCTTTGCGCCACGCTCAAACCACCCAACACTCGCTTTGCCACCTTCCTCGCAAAGTTGGGCGAGCCACAGAAACTTCTCAGCTCCACCGCCCATAGTCTCGGGCACTACACCTTTGGGATCCAGAGCGACTGCCTTCTCAAAGTACCCACGAGCAGCATCGACATCGCCCAGTTCAACGCTGATCTCGCCCAGTAAGCCAAGAGCCGGCAGCGTTTCGGTGACGGGTCCGGTCTGAACTTGCTTCCAGAGCTTCCTTGCCTGCTCAAGTGCTTCATACGGCTGAGACTGTTCCATCAACTCAATGGCGGAAGCGTACAGCTGGTCTGGCGAGTTCTTGGCTTTGGCATTTTCGTTGGCCAAGGCTCTTGCCTGCTTCTTGGTCTCTTTTTCCTCCTTGCTGGGTTTTGTCTTCGCCATGATCTTATATCGCCAGTTTTTGGGCGACGATTTGGGCCTCGAGTCGATGTTATCTCTCAGTGTTGACTTTGCCAGGTCGACAATTTTCTATGGATCTGCAAGAAGAATTCCGGCATCTTTAGCCGAGCTTCTATCGATAGCCGCCTTAGGCAAATCAGAAACACTTCGTATCAACCTCCGGGCAGGGCGTTCGCTTCTCGCAGGAATACATCGCTCTGCAAGGTGTCAGCTGGTCTGAGACACTTTAAAGCACCGGAGGATAACCTGGTGCTCGAGCTCTCTCCTAGGCGCGCCTAGAAGTCGCCATGGGCCGAGATGAACAGAAAGAAGAGCGAGAGGTCCTGGACTCAATCTTCCCAGACGAGATACAGGACATCTCAGATACCGAGTACCGGATATCAGTCACCCTGGACGTGAAGAAAGACGATGAAGAAGATCCGGACCCGATCATCATTCTCAATGTCCGCTACCCAGATGACTACCCGGACGTAGCACCTCGCCTGGACATTACGCAGCCTCCCAATGCGCCCAAGCATGACCATCTCGACATACAGGAGGATAAGGCACGGCTGCTCGAAGCCCTCGAGCCGACGATAGAAGAGAGTATGGGAATGGCCATGGTCTTTGCGCTAGTCAGCGCACTCAAAGACTCCGCCGAGCTGCTCATTACGGAACGGCTGAACGCCATTCAGGCAGTGAAGGACGTTGAAGCTGCAAAGGCAGAAGAAGAGGAGAACAGGAAGTTCGAAGGCGAGAAAGTGACGCGAGAGACGTTCTTGGCCTGGCGAGATAAGTTCCGACAGGATATGGCGGAAGAAGCTGCGAGGAAGCAGGCTGAAGCTGAGGCAGAAGAGAAGAAGAAGAACAAAGGGAAGCTTGAGGAGAAAAAGTTGACTGGCAAGCAGTTGTGGCAGATGGGTCTAGCCGGCAAGGTTGTGGAGGAAGACGAGGAGGGCGATGATGGGCTGGAAGGCTTGGAGAAGTTGAAAGTTGAAGGCTGAGACAGTAACGGCCCTTGGCACCTTGAGATCTCGAACGACCCGGACAGAGCCATAGCTCACGCGTTTCCCGGCAAAGGCTGCGAGATTATCGTAAACTCTGGTCCCATGCGGAGCTGATCTCCGGTTTGATCTTCTCAGTGTGGGCTACCCGCTGCTGCAACATGATCAAAATAGAAAAGATCAGCAACTCCGACGTCAGCAGTCCTCCGGCTCAAACCTCCAACGAGAATTGTTATGGCGCACCCTCATGAGTCAAACAAGCGGCGCTGTACCGTAGATAACATGGTGTTGGCTAGCCAGTGACGCCTGACGGCTAGCCGGGGAGGACTGAGCGGTACGGGCTACACACCACAGGCATGGGCGCGCTGAGCGACGTAGATCACGTACAAGCCGCGGGAGGCTGAAGAAGTGTTACGCATGAATTCCGGTATTATCTGTATGACGAATCGATCTGCAATCATACGAAATATGACACCTCTTGATGCTGCTGCTACGGCACTCTTGGCCTGACAGGGCGCTTGCAATGTCGATATCAGTGCTGCACCTTTGCAGCTATGACACTGTTCCCACGTCTCCCTGCCTGTTCGCCACGTCATGCCGGAAGGCCGCTTAGACACCACCGCAATGTTTGCTCCACCCATTCCCCTAGGTGCTCCTCCAGAAAGTCCAGCAAAGGCGTCTCCCGTTCCTGACTTCAAAGTTGGCAGCATGTTGCTTAAGCAGGTGGCAACTGCAGCCCGGCACTTGACAATACTGGGTAAGCACCTCGAGCCCATCCTCAAAACTCCTAATGAGCAGACACTGCGCCAATCGCCCATCGGCCCCATCCCACCACTCCCACAACGCCACCTCTTTCACGATACCCGCATACTCGCCTGCCTCGCGTCTTAGTCTGAGAATATTCGGCTTCTCTATCTCAACCTCGCATCCGTTACATCTCCAAACCGTGAAGTTGAAGGCGTTCTCGGAATAGAAGACCGGAAGAACTTCGTGGTAGAGTCTGCTGCTTGCTAGCGAGAGTGGTGGTCTGCAAGGCTGGGATTTCCTGCCGTAATGACGCCGTGCGTATTGGAGGTGGATGCCGGCGGACTCGACGACGGCATAGTAGTAGATGATGTTCCTGATCTCGGGCGGAAGTTGCAGGAGCGATGATTCCAGGTCGTTCCGCGCTTTGATGGGCTCTCGGTAGGTGCAGAGAGCGTGGTTTGCTAGCTCAAGAAGGACTGCGGCGATGGAGTGGCTTTCTTCTTTGGTGCGTTTCCGGGTTTTGAGGCGCTTGACGTGTTTGATCGTGAAGTGATTGCAGCGCTTCAAGCGTGTGTGCAAATCCATCATACCGCAGGTGGCAGACTTTGGCGTCAGTGTCTCAGTTGAAGTGCAGGTTGGGAATGTAGTGAAAGTAAATTGAAGCAAGAGCTTTGACCAGTAGCTTATTTGCGAGCTAGACCAGCTGGAGGTGAAGGAAGGCACGCTACCGAGTCAACAAATGCTCCTGACCGTCCTACAGACATCCTCCAGCAACCCGCCGATCGTTGGCCCAGTGAACCAGGCAAGCACACCCATGACCTTGATGCCTTTCGTTGTCATCCCAACACGGGCGCTTGAGATCGGTTGGCTATCCTGCCATACATGCGCCGTTGCTTCCTTCATGGCTTCCGGGGACATGCCCTAGATGGATCATGGTTGCCAGAGCGGTATGAGTCGACTTCCTCTCAGAGTGGCCGAGAATACCACCACGAGTCATTGAAGCCCTCCTCCACAAAGTCCAGCAATGGTGCCTCACGCCTTGGTACCTCAAGCGTCGCTGCCCGGTGCTCGAGTGAGATGTCCGCAAAGTCTTAAACAGCCCTCCAGGGGCTTCGCGATCACCAAGCGCCCATGTGAATTGCTCGAAGGCCAAGGAAGACCTTCGTCCGCAGGAACACCATGGGGCAATGTCTTCTGTGAACAGTCGTTGGTCATATCTGACGATCTCACTGCCAAGTACGGAAAACCAATCAAAGAAGTCCGAAATTCTCGAAGAGTCCGTGATGGACCAAGACTTGCCGCGATCTTCGCAAGTGCTAACCTTTTGGTGAGGCTGAGAGTTCCTGTATCTCCATTCGTGAACCAGAGGGCCTCAACCTCCAATCCGTCTGGAAACACCTCTCAATGAAACCGGCGAATGCCGTCACCAGGCACTGGTCACGGCCAACCCTGACACTGCTCAATCTTGATGCCTCCTTTTCAAGACGGCACACGCAATCCCGTGCAAGCGCCCCGCCGAAGTTCAGGACCAGTTTCCCAACGGCGTTCTGCTGTATATCGACGTGTGTGGGCGGCTCGAGGTCCCAAATCTCAAAGTCTGTCGGCAGTCCCGCATACGCTTCAGTGCCCGCGTACAGCATCGAGGACTGGAGACGTACGGTCCACAGATGGAAGAGGTAATCAAGCGACCGGATAGGGCATGGAGGCTCGCACAGCAAGGGACTTCTTGACAGCAGGTCCTGCCATCGCGCTACAGCGCTGCGTCCTGGACGGTCTAATAGATAGGTGAACGTATTCACTTCGAAGAAGATCGGCAGAGCTTCCATGCGAACCTGCTTGCTTACGTGGGAGAGAAGTGGTGTTTTGGGGTAGGGTTTGCACTGTCTGATGATTGGCGGACCACCTCTATCGCGCTGTTCTTGCGATGCCCTGGCCGTACGTTCGCCCACATACGCTATGAGTGGCATGTCGTCTGTCAAAGCGAACGCCCAGATCATCTCTCTCAATCCGATGGGGCAGCGTCATGAGGCTCGTCTTCTCCATCGCCTCCGAGTACTTCCGCTTCCTAGTGGTGACCATGGTAGGTAGTTCGGTATCGAGCGGGCTGTAAGAGGTTTTCCAGCGCGACAATAATGTTGTGACAGATGGGAGAACGCTCAGGAGGGAAAGGCCGACTTGAACGCGTGCCAAGCGTGTCACAATGGTGGCATTGAGAAGGTCAGCATACTTCGTACCAACGAAGCACACACAGTCTAGCTACACCCTCTCGACCTTTTGCCGAGACGCTGTCTCTGACACTTTGGTGCTGTCTTCTACCTAGGTATGATAGCACACAACTTGATGCCCGACGGCCCATCAAGCGCGTGCACAGCAGACCCGCTCCGGGCAGCGCATCCGACTCTGCTTCCTCCACTTGGAGCACAGCCTTCGAATCCCAGCTCCCTAACGCCCACCATTGGTCTGCCAACACCCTCATGGCTCCTCATGGTAGAGACGGCCGCAGACGTGACACTTCTGCGCAGTACGTACCTCCCTATTCGCGAAACGCCTTCCGCGATCCTCGACACTCTCCATGAACGTGGCCAAATATGCCAGCACCGTGCTCCGTTTCCTGGGTACGGTTAATGCCCGGTCATTGAACTCTCCCTGACGGTAAGCGCATTGCAGAAACACACATGGTCGTGGTTGGAGATGTCGCCGCAAGCTATCAGTTGCATGGCATCGGAACCGACGCTTTCGCCACTGCCTGTGTACAGCCTAATTCCTGGGCCGTTCAGCTCGGCCAGTTGCTCGAACTTGGCCGTGAAGCGTAGATGACCGAGGTGGAGGCCAGCGATGGGAGAGTTGAGTAAGACCTTGATGCAGGTGATGTTGTTCTTGCTTGAGCTACCGGCCATGCGTGCGAACGTTTTGAAAGCATTGCTCATCAGCGAACCACCCGGAGCCGCCGAATCCGTGAAGAGAAATGTGTTCTCTTCGAAGTAGATGGAGCGGACCTCGCGACGCAGTTGCTTGCAGGCTTTCGTCAGCGATGGAGTAGTCGTGATCTTGGCGGCGCCGGTATGGCTGTTTATCTGGTGCGAGGCTTTTGCTGTAATGACCGTGCAGCCATCCTTGACGACTGCAAGGCGGTATATGCGGTTTCTGATTTTGCCGGGGAGCTTGAGCAGCGGCGAGGAGGTGGTGTTGTGAGCGGTCTTCGCATGAGTTTCCTCCGTAGATGGTGCGCCGGGTTGCTTGCCTATGCTGCCAGCTTGGCGCCGCTTCTTGCTGCCCATAACTTGCAATAGAGCTGTAAGATGCGGTAATTCCGGCAAGAACATTGTTTGATGAGCAAGGGAACGAAATAAATACAAGTCGAGGGCTGGCTAGCGACGCTCGGACCGCAGCTTGATCTTGTGTTTCACTGAATCGGGAAAGTACGAGGAATGGGAAGGTGCGACGCAGCAAATGTGTGGGGATGACAGATTATTTCCGGTAGCTTTAGGTACCACTGCCTCAAGTTAACCTGCGGACGTATACTCAAATGGACACGAAGGCTTGGGGTGTGGATCAATGAAGCGTGCACCGAGCGTCTTGAGAAGCACAACGCTATCGAGCGACCATTGCTTTCCCAGATACAGTGTTTCAGGTGAACAAGGATCAGGTGCGGAAAGCCATGCCAAGCGCGGACTACCTGCACTCCGCCAGACGGACTCTCTCGCTCGGACGCCGCGAGCTTCACCAATCTGTCCCACACCAACACATTACCATACAATCTGCTATCCTTATATTCCATTCGCCCTTGCACAGTCCGCGCAGACTTCGACGGCCGGTCCCGGACGGTAAGCCTCAACCAGTGCTGCATATCTCTCAAGCAAGAGTATCAGCGGACTCATAGTCTCCCGCTGGCCGCTGCAAAGAATTGCCAGCCGGTGTCGTGGGCATTGCAAGGCTTAAGTACTCCATTGCCTTCTCTGGGCGACGAGCAATCCTCCACAAGCATCCTCACCGTGCAGGCACACATTGTGTCGTCCTGCAAGCCTACGTTGACTTGGCCCATGTCAAGCGCCTCCAGCTGGAGCTTTCCATCATTTTCCTTGACCACTGTGAACTTGTCGTAGCAGATCCGACTCGCCAGGTCCCGAGCGCCGCTGCCTCTAGCAACGATCCGAAAAGGATGGATGACTTTCACCTTCGTCATATGCTTCAGGGAGTCTGCACGTCTTCGCAAGAAAGCTGCCATGGCACCGTGCTTGAACAGGTTTTCGGTGAAACGGAATGTGTTCTCTGCGTAGTACGTGGATAGTGCTTCCTGTCGGAGCCATTTTGACGTTCGTGACAGCGGTGGTAGTTTGGGATAGAAGGATCCTGTCTTATCCAAGTAGACCATGATCGGCTCTTCTTTCACCAGAGCGAATTCATATCAGCTCGCGCGGCAGGTAGGGTAGTGCTGAGGGTTGCTTGTTACTGGGAGCTTTCGTGCATTCGGCATCTCCAGGGGACTGGGTTCGAGACTGATTTGGGTGCTCATCATCAGACGAAGACATGTGTGATCTCAAGCTGACTTGCTGGCAGTCGTTATCCTGGAGTGCCGGTCTGATATACCGCTAGAGGGTGGTGATTGTGAGATGTCAAGCAATCCATCGGGATGAGCAGCAATACTATCTATGATCTGTGAGGTTGAGTTTTAGTCTGACCAACAGTGAAGAAGTCTTCAGCCCCTTATGCAATGCTTGTACTGTGAAACCATCTCTCTCACCTGTCCCACTCTGCTCACCATCGCTCAACAGGCCAGATTACTTCATCGTGCTTCAAACCGAGCTCTCACATTCTGAGATCAAACACTCCTCACCTTCCCACACTCACAAATCCTCTCCCGCTTACCACTGCCATATTGCTTCACCAGCACTGCATACTCCTCCAGCATCTTGATCAAAGGATTCGAACGAGCATGTTGACCTTCTTCCGTCTGATGTTTTGCCGCTATCTCACGGATGTGACAGTCGCACGGCCCAGTAGACTTCAAACCATCGACCATGGGTTCCCAGAACAGACGCCCGTCCAGGTGAAGTCTGTTGGTTGTCACTTCACTCGGTGACACTGTTCCGTCTGACTGCAGCTTGATGGTGAACTTCGTCTCGTAGCGTGGGCTGACTTGCGGTTGATCGACGGGGTGCCGGTGGTAGACCTTGATGTCCTGGATGAAACGTAGTGCGTCACTAGCAACCTCGATCCAGTTACTCATAGCACGCGGGTTGATCATGCTATCGGTGAGACAGAAGCTGTTATCTGCGTAGTAGACGGGCAGCACTTCCTCACGGAGCGTATTTGAGACCTGTGTCAGCTTTGGAGGTGTTGGCTTGATCTTTCGACTGCCTGTAGACGAGACCGTGATTCGTGACGACTTGGTAATCGCTCGGCAGTAGACATCGTTCAAAAGCTCACCAGGTAGAGACAGAAGGCGTGTCAATCCGTTATCCTGCCTCTTCTGAGCGAGTTTGCGTGCTTCCTGTCTCTCGCGGTATGCTTTGCTCGTCATGGTGCTGTGGAGGAAGCTGCTACCGGCTGACTGACATGGCGAAACGGGGACATGGAGTGAGTTTTATGCTTCAGTGGTAGGGACAAAGCTAGCTCATTGATCACAAGCGAAGCACAGGGTCGGGTACGGGCACCTGTGGACGTTTGTAGAAGATATCGGAAGCTACTTGCCATCCCTGCCAAGCTCTAAAGGTGCAGTCGACGTAGCCCATCATGGAGGAGATGAGGATTCAGGACTTCTTGGAATGTGGCGTCGAGCCGTTATTAGATGCGAGACGCCTCTCCTCGTTGGTTTCTCCACTATCCCTGGCTGCCTCGCATGAGTATGTAGCAACGACTGCCACCTCAAAGCTCGCCGCGGACATTCTGGACCCGGCTGCGTCTTGTACCTTGGCTGCTCTCCCTTCCGCATCTCCCAGACCCGATTCTTCCAACCATGAGCTCCATCGTCCCGTTCAGCTCTCTTCGTCAGTAGACCGACCCCGTCGCCTTCCCACACTGCCCACATCTCGGCGCGACCATCCCTGAGTACCACTTGTGGATGTTCACGTGCCTCACGAACGCTTGGAGCATTGGCAGCAAGCCACCATCTTCGAATGAATACTCATCAGCAAGGCTGTACAGGTGGCAGCCGCACAAACCTAACCCCATACCGGGCACATCCCGGTGGGCGGATGTGGTGAGCGCTTCGATACCGATAGCGTTGAGGTTTCAGCTCGCCTCGATCCTTACGCGGAACTTATTTCGCCAGGCAACGGGCCAAAATTTCCCGGCCTTGAACTCGTCGCTGCAGCAAAGCTCGAGCTGAACATTGGCTATGACCTTCTTGATGGTGAGGACCAGGGAGCCGCGACTCTGCATAAAGGCTTCCAACACGCCCGAGCTGAACATCGTGTCCGAGAGGATGAAGGTGTTGTTGGCGTAGTATTGGCGCAATGGGAAGCCGTTACGTATCTCTTGGCAGACTTGAGTGAATGGCAGGGGAGCTGGGTAGAAGCGGAAGGTGTGTTTGCCTTTGGCGTTACGGGCTTCTTGGGCGCGCACGAGGATATTGGTCGAGGTCGGCATGGAGTACTCGTAGATGCGGTTCTTGAGCTCGCCCGCCATCGAGAGCAATGGTGAATTCTGTACGATTGGAGGCTGGCTGCTCTGACCGTTGCCCATCCTGAGTATCTAGTTGCTTGCGATGTGGGGATGCTGGTATTTCCTCGAATGACGGGCGTACGCAAGTCGAGCGACGACGGTGAAAGTGTGCAGGAGAAGTGAGGACGTCAGGATTCGTAGAGCACTAGCAGCGAGTCAATTGGTCACAAGTCGTTGTCCGTTTGCAGGATGACGTAGTTCCACTTTGGCATGTGACACCGATAGCTCGAGCCCATAACGTCAGCACTACCTCCCCACACTGGTCGCGGCTACCAACTGCTATCGGACAGCTTCAACATGGCAATCTACCTGGGATCCAAATCGCCCCAGTCATTGGCATCGCCCCTCCCTCAGTCTTCGCCTCGTTGGGACATCATCAGATCGCATTCACACAACCACATCGCCCGCAAACGCCCTTGGCGAGCAAAGCGTCGAATCGACTCAGTCCAGCAACCCCAGCCTCATACGCAGTCACCAGTGCAGCATACTGGGCCAGCACTCCCATCACGCCTCCACCCTCACCCTCCTCCGCATTTGCCTTCGCCACGAGATTGCCAAGGGTACAGCAACAGGCCTCCACCATTGGACTCATCCCACCGCCGTCGAGCCTCATGCGCATCGCCGTGTGCCCTTCAATGACCACACCTTCAGAACTCAAGCGGAGAGCGAAGCTCGCTCGATAATTGGGGCTGGGAGGGTGGTTGGGAAACGTGCCGTAATCGCTTGTCCCGGTTGTTGTGTGACGAACCTTTACGTGCTTGATGTGCTTCAGCTTCGAGCCGTAGGCCGCAACGAAGGCTGCCATGACGCCAGGCTGGAACATCATGTCCGTGAAGTAGAATGTGTTGCCGGCGAAATACAGTGCCTCTGCGTCATGTTTGACTTGTTGGCAGGTCTGGAGGAGCGATGGAGGACTCGGACGGAAGCGGAGGCCTGTGTTAGTCGGTTCGACTTTAACCTATTAGTCTGTCAGTGTTCATTCTTGAGTGGGTAAGCAGATGTCACGTACCAGTACTGTGAAGCCTGTCATTGATTGGGCGTAAATTTGGTTCCTTGGCTCTGGCGGGAGTGTGAGGAGTCCGGTTGGGGCCTGACGGATATCGAGCAGTTGAAGCCGGGTCATGATGTGGTTGGGCATAATGCTGTCGAGGGAAGCCATAGCTTCTTGATGACGTTCCGGTTAGCACCTGGGGATCGATGACACCCGGTGGTACATAGACTTGGACGATTTGGCACAGAGAAAGAGTTGCCTTTATAGCCTCGAGATTGTTGTGTTGGATTGATGCATTGGAACACGCTATACTTCACTTTATCGCACTTTCCGCTGATGCGGATGAAGGGTCGACCATGGTGGCGGTTCGAACATCATTCACCCTCATATATGCTTTGATGACTGCTACTGCAGTCGCAATGGCCATGATGAAGTGCGATGTGAATGCATGAATAAGATTGCTTTGTCTTCACGCAAGCATCCGTCCAATGCCTCAGACAGGGCTTGAGCCGTACAAAGCCCGTCGCCGTCCGGTATCTCTATATTAGCACACCCATAAGCAGTGCAGGCCACCTTAGCTTCTGTAAGCAACTACCATGCCGTCATCTCCCGGGAAGCAACGGGCCTCTGTCAAGGAAGATGTCTTGAAGAAGAAGGTCAAGACCGACGCTACAGCACCGGGGACATCAGTATCAGAAGAGCCGGTATCAGGTGAAGCCGCATTTGTAGAGCCGGCACCAGAATCAAAAAACTCAGTACAAGAAAACCCAGCACCAATAGAGGAAGCAGCGGCAGGGCCAACAGTAGCACAGGCAGAACCAGATTCAGCGGACCCAGTGTTAACGCATCTAGTCCCAGACGCGCAGCAGCAGATCAAGGCTAAGATCAAGCCGAAAGAGGCGGATGGCATGCTGCACGCTCTCAAGATGAGAGTCACCCGCGGCGTGACCAATATGAGCGAACGAGGGCGGCGGCCAAAGTTGGTTTATGATTTGCGGGCGGGTAGCTGTGTAAGTTAAAGCATTCGACCACATGCCGCCTCCGCCGGACGATAGGATATGCGCAGACGTGGAGTTCCACTGCAGATAATACTGCGCGACAGCAACGATGCCGTCATGAAGATCCGTTCCACCGTTGCGGTAGCTGAGAAGCTATTGAGGCTTTGCGTAGAGGATGATCGAAGCAGCTTTGTTGGAAAAGGTGGGATTGGTGAGCAAGGAGTCTGCAATTGGATGGAGGTAGCTGTGAAAGCTATTCGGCATCTCGACGAGGCACTTGCCTCAGCTGGCGAGGAAGGGGGCTGTGGAGCTGGGAGGATGTTGCATGAGCCGAGTGGTACATTCGGGTGATCGTAGACGTTGAGAATCCGCAGCGAGGCGGCAGTGCCAGTGCCTCATGGTCAAGGCGATTACCCCTGTGCCAAAATCTATCAGATGCTGAATGCACCATGCTTCACTTCACTTTACCCCGATCACATGCTCACCCACAGTCCTCAGGCACCCGCGCATCCACTCTAATTTCCGAACTCGCCGCCATGCGGCACCGCACAGACCACACCGAGCAAGCATAAGAATTTTCCAACTTTTCCAACTGCTTCTTCCTCCTCTCATCCCCAATCCCAACCCTACCCTTCCACCTCCTATCTATCGTTGCTAACGACTCGACTCTTATCAGCCTTGTTGCGAAGTGGCTGCTCACGAATAGCTTGCTTCTAGCGGAACTCCTGCATAGCACAGCGCGGAGAGGCATCGCTACGAGTCTCCTCCGGGGGCCTCGGCGGCGCAATTTTTGATGGTCCATCTACCTACTTTCATCAGTCGCCGAGCTTTGGGGCTTGACGTTGGAGAAGGAGACAAGCCGGTTGAGCTGAGAGTTCGTTTGTTGTCTATACTTGCCTCCTCATGAGGTTGTGTCATCGTCCAGCCCCGTCTCTCCGCCACCGATCCAACGCTTCTTCAAACCCTACCCCCTCATTCTCGCACCTCTCACCAACCAGACCCCATGTTCGACTTCTGATGATGTTCTCCACCATCCGCTCATTCCGTATCAAACCTGCTAACTGCTCTGTCCTGGCCTCCCTTGGGAAGTATCTCCCACTGTAGGGATCAAGCCTCTCATCCACCAATGTTTCTCTCGCCTTCATATCTTCCGTCTCTCTTATCACATGATCAGGATCGTTCGGGTCTGGACTCGTAGCGACACCAGCGCAGTAGTTCAGGACATCACTCCTACTTTGCCACGAAGGGAAGAGTAGTCTATCCTTGAAGCTTTTGCACGCTTCTGCGTCTATTGGTCTCCGATATATGGGCCGCGGTGTCCGTTCTGTTGTGGATGCTGGGTCGAAAGCGTGGCTGGTGCCGGGTGTGACGAGAGCGTTGAGGTTCTGGGAGATGGTATCGTCTACTGTTCCGCGAGAGATGCGGAGGAAGTCTGTTCACCCATCTTTATGAGCTGGTGAGCGCGTGGCGGAGTGCAAGATGGGGTATGACCTACCTCGTAAGGCTGTTTGGTTGAAGCAGAATTGGGAGGTCAGCCGTGGCTGCTCTGGGGTTCGCGACATCGTGAGACTTGCGGGATGCCGAAGAGAGGGCGGTGGTGGCGGAGGTAGAGGGCTGTCCTGCTTCTTCCAGAGTGTGCCCGCCAGGATGATGTACTTTTCTGTATATCTGCAGATACTCTGCGACTCTGATCAGGGGTGCGATGGGGATCTGTGTGTGAGGTGGTGATTGGTGAAGTCTGAAAGGTGGTTGTTCTCTCGATGTCGGAAGTTGCCATCCCGAGAAGTGAGGTCACTTCACTTTCGCGCCGCGCCCACTTCGCGTCTCGAACGCGTGACTTTCTAGGCTTCGACGAGTCTGTCTGCAACGACCACAACCTCATTCTCTTGTATCGCTGTGTAATGCTATGGTCCCGCTGCTCTCTTCCACGATCCTCCTGCGCTTCCAAATACAAGCGTAGTGCAACACAACTTCTCATCTACCCGAACGCTCTACCAAGCTCCCAACCAGCTACCGCGTCGTGGGACGTCAGATCATTGTACAGGTTTTGGCTGCCATCTCAGACATATCGCAGTAGAATCGGCAAGATGCCGCCAAAGCAGCAGCAATCTACGCTCGGGTACGTCAAGTCCGGGCAGCAGACTCTTGGGTGCGAGCCAGTCCTAGCGGAAGCTGTCCTTAAGGCTAAGCGTGTCGCATGCTGATGTCTAATGTAGCAAGTTCTTCGGCGGCAATGAAAGCACAGCAGCACCACAGCAATCCAAGCTGAAATTTGGATCGAAGTCTGCACCCAAGCCCAAGCCAAAGAAGGAGGAAGAGGATGACGAGGCTTCAGCGGGCGCGGATGCAGGCACCAATGGCATCGATGGGCATGTCAAGGATGAGCATGTCAAGATGGAGGATGCTACCCCAGTAAAAGCCGAGACCGATGATGAGGAGGCAGCTGTGAAGAAAGAGCCGGCTTCGTCCAGCTCTGCGAAGAAGCGGCCAGCCTCACGAGAGTCAGAGGAGGGAGCAGACGAAGATGAAGAAGCACCGCCTACGAAGAAGCAGCGGCAGAAGGGCGTTGCGACGAAAGTGAAGAAGGGCACCGCGGTCAAGGCCACGGCGAAGAGGGCGAAGGCACAGGAAGAGGAAGCAGAGGATGAAGTCAAGAAGGTGCCGAGCAAGAAAACCAAGGGCAAGGCTACAGTGACGGTCGAGGAGGAACCAGCTGCTGAGGAGGACGAAGAGCCAGTGCCGGCGAAGAAGCGGGCGAAGACGTCCAAGTCACCTCCAGCCAAGAGCAAGCCATCACCAAAAGCACCTGCGAAGGACGAAGATGAGGCCGCAACCAACAGTGAGCCTGACTCTGTCGCTGGAGAAGAGGCAGAGGCTTCTGAGGAAGAGGAAAAGCCGGCTGTCACCGAGAAAGCACGCAAAAAGGTTCTGAGCACGCTGTCTTCTAGCTCGAAGGACGCATACCCAGACTGGAAGGCAGGCGAGCCAGTACCGTACGCAGCACTCTGCGCCACATTTTCAAAGATCGAGATGACCACAAAGCGTCTCGAGATCTTGGCACTCTGCGCAGCTTTCCTACAGCAAGTCCTTCGCCTTACGCCGGACGACCTTCTACCAACGGTTCTACTCATGACAGGCAAGTTAGCAGCAGACTACTCTGGCATTGAACTCGGTATCGGCGAATCGCTCATCATGAAAGCCATTGGCGAGACGACCGGCCGCAGCCTCAAGATCATCAAAGAAGACCAGCAGAAGATTGGCGATCTCGGTCTCGTGGCTGCGAAGAGCAGGTCCAATCAGCCGACTATGTTCAAGCCGAAACCATTGACCGTCCGCGGCGTGCACGAGGGGTTGATGAAGATCGCTACTGTCGAGGGTCAAGGGTCTCAGGGACGGAAGGTCGATGGCATCAAGAAACTGCTCTCTTCTGCAGATGTCGGGCTAGCGAAGGGCCAGTCAGTGGACATCAACAAAGACAAGGGCGGACCAAGCGAGTCCAAATTCATCATCC
Organism: Neocatenulostroma microsporum; assembly: GCA_022814695.1. Lineage (NCBI taxonomy): Eukaryota > Fungi > Ascomycota > Dothideomycetes > Mycosphaerellales > Teratosphaeriaceae > Neocatenulostroma > Neocatenulostroma microsporum. The sequence goes on from JAKLLW010000649.1 coordinate 15,828, forward strand.
GCGCCCTGGAGGGCAAGATGCGGCTTGGTTTAGCGGATAAGAGCTTGCAAGTCGCTATCGCCCACGCTATGGTCACGCACTCAGTGACTCAAGACGGCAAGAAAGTACCCTCGGAATCCGAACTCAAGAAAGGCGAAGAAGTCTTCAAGACCGTATACAACGAGCTCCCAGCCTACGAAGTCATCGTGCCAGCATTACTCAAGGGTGGAATCTGGAAACTGCGCGACCACTGCAAGTTACAGCCCGGCGTCCCGCTCAAGCCTATGTTGGCCAAACCCACCAAATCCATCGGCGAAGTCCTCGACCGCTTCGAAGGCAAAGCTTTCACTTGCGAATATAAATACGATGGCGAGCGTGCGCAGATCCACTTTGTCTCACACGACTCCGACGTCGACTACGCTTCCACCGTTGCTCCCAAAGAAGGCAAGAGCGACCGTGGTGTCTCCAACATCTTCTCGCGCAACAGCGAAGACCTGAGTAAGAAGTACCCAGACATCCTCGCCAAACTGCCCAGTTGGGTGAAGCCGGGGACCAAATCTTTCGTCCTGGACTGTGAAACCGTGGCTTGGGATGTCGAGAAGAAGCATGTCTTGCCGTTTCAACAGCTGATGACCAGGAAGAAGAAGGATGTTGAGGTCAAGGATATCAAGGTGAAGGTTTGCGTTTTCGCTTTCGATATGCTGTACCTCAACGGCGAGGCTCTGGTGACAAAGCCTTTCCGCGAGAGAAGGGAGTTGTTGTACCAAGCCTTCGAGCCTGCGGAGGGGGAGTTCGCGTTCGCGCAGTTCGGGAACTCGACGGAGGTTGAGGAGATACAGATCCTTCTCGACGAAGCTATAGCCGCTTCTTGCGAAGGGTTGATGGTCAAGATGCTCGACGGTGTGGAGTCGCATTACGAACCCTCTCGCCGATCGCAGAATTGGCTTAAAGTCAAGAAAGACTACCTCGCCGGCGCTGGCGACTCCCTCGATCTTGTGGTGCTTGGGGCCTATTACGGGAAGGGCAAGAGAACCTCAGTATACGGAGCTTTCCACCTCGCCTGCTGGAACCCAGACAAAGAAGTCTACGAAACCGTCTGCAACATCGGCACAGGTTTCTCCGAAGCCCTGCTCACCGAGCTCTACGACACGCTCTCCCCCATCACTATCACGAACGCTAAGCCCTTCTACGACCACTCGACGGGCAAGAACGATCAGCCTGACGTATGGTTCGAGCCGAGATATGTGTGGGAGGTTAAGACTGCTGATCTCACCCTCTCGCCTCGGTATCGGGCGGCTTCTTCGGAGTTTGGGGGCGGTGGTGTGCATAAGGGCGTCAGCTTGCGCTTCCCACGTTTCATCAGGGTCCGTGACGACAAGAAGCCGGAGGATGCTACGAGTAGTAAGCAGGTGGCGGAGATGTATAAGAAGCAGGAGAGTGTGGGTAAGGAGAAGAAGACTGGGGTTGACGATGATTTTGAGTACTGATTTAGTGAGGTATGGGGTGTCGCTGGTGCAAAGAGCTGCGAGAGGCGTGCGGGAGGCGGCTATGAAGGCAGGCGAGCACGCTATCATAGAAAGCTGTGACTCAAAGAGCATAACCTTTACGCATCATGGTCACAAGCAAAGGCATCATGGTCACTCCCAGTGTTTGCACAAGTAAGTACATAACAGCGCTGTGCCCAAGCAGGTGCCTGCCTCAATACGCCGTGAACTCTCGCTTACTCCACGCGTGCAAGATCCCGTAAAACCGCGCAGCGTTTCCTGGTACCATGTATCCAGCTCCTGTCGCCTTGCGCGCTCTCCAAGCCCATGAGCCTGGAGGATGAGTACGTACCCCGTAATAGCTCACCTTACTCCATTCGCCCGAGCTCTCATGCAAGAAGTCCAGTGTTCTTGTCTCCTGTGTATGGTTCGGTCAGTGCCTGCGCTCTGAAGCGAAGGATGTCGCCTCACCTCGTCATGCTCAGCGGCCGCCACCCTCGACGCCCAGCTTGTTTGTCGGGAAGTACAACGTCTTCGGCAGCGCGCCCTGCATCTGCTGTCCGAAGCTCTGGAACGCGTCTACAGCTTGATCACCCTCCTCCGGAACTTCGACCACGGGCAGCGCGTTCTCCCAGCCCAGCTTTAGGCTTTGGAAGGCATCGAGGGGGAGCACGGCGGCGGTTTTGACGACCATCTCTGGTTTGACGAGGAGTTCGATCATCTGCATGCTGCACATCTGGTCAGTCACGCGCTCACCCCCAAGACCCTCTGCTACAGCGGTAGAGATACTGGGGATATTCTACTTACCCACCTAACTCCTCCATAGTGATATACCGACCGAAAACGTTCTGGGGCTTGACACGCTGACGCCTCTCCGCCTCGCTGTTCGGGAGTGAGGAGCAGGGATGCTCTGGGTCCTGAGAGCAGAGGTCGGAGAGCACGACAGCGGTACGGTGGGGGTCCTTGAGGATCATCTCCATGCAGGTCTGGCCGTTGGGTTGGTGGATGTAGGTTTGGCAGCGGTCGATGACGAGGACGGAGGTCTCGCAGCCGCAGGCGTGGTAGGCGTGGTAGCAGAGGCACATTGTTGCGGTGGGTCGGGTAGGTGATGTGGGTGCGGTGTGGGTGCGTGTGTGAGAGGTTATCGGTGTTGAACCAGTGGAGGTGCGGCTTCGGTGACTGTCAAGGTGCGCGCGCTTTCGAGAAGTGGTGCCTAAAGGGGGTCTTCGGTCTTTCCAAAGGTGTTAAGGGTAGCTGATGTGAACGTCACTGTGGTAGAGGCGATGCACGACACACGATGCGGCCAGAAGGTGGTGGAGTGGCTTGGCCTCGGCCTCGGCCTCGTAGAAAGTTGACAGTGAAAGATACAAGAAGTTGGAGAAGATGTCAGATGTGGTGAAGGTTCGATTGGTTACTAAGACTGTCACATGCTAAATGTTTCACAAACCTCGAACATAATTACGGAAGGAGCCGCAGAAGTTGCACCTACGCCAGACTCCCACGGCGGCTACCTTTTCGTGGTCCAGCAACAGGCGTCTCAAGGGACCGCTTAAGCGACGACGTCTTAGACATGTCCACGATGTCAGCGCCGAACGTAACCCAGCGTCCGTTTTGACCGCCATCAGGAGAGTAATACCCTCGCACGCCCAAGCGGAGTGGTCGCAAAGCTTTACCCTCCGTCCTCGGAATCACCACGCTCCAGAATTGGTTCGTGAACAGCCGCTGCACGTGCTCATCGCTGACAAGCCAGTTCGTCTCTGCCAGCGGCGCCGGGACTATCATCGGCATCAGACCCATCTCGGCATACATCTTGCAAAGCTTCGCTTTCGGAAGAGGTGTGACTACCAGCGTCATTTTCCTCTCACCGCGGCTACCCTCACGTACCGGTATATCACGGATGGCACCACCATGAAGCCAGTTCTCCAGCGACCAACCGAGCTCGCAGAAGGTCTCCGATTCGAAGAACATCTCCTGGTTGGATCCGTAGGTCGCATTGCTCAGTGCGTGGGAGGCCTCGTGAACAAGGACGTGCGCCAGCTTCATGTACACGGTGAGGTTGTGCTGGAAGGTATTCCTAGTTCGGATGGTCAGAGGGTCGATCATTCGTCTCCGGGAGATTTGGATTTTGCTGCGTACTCCTGGCCCAAAGCTGATGAGGCCTTCGAGCTTGCCGCTCGCGTGGCAGAGACCATTCGCACCGGTATTGATGTCGCAGACCTCGATCGTGGTGACGTGGGTCCCCAGCGCATTCAATGCAAGAATCACCTTCATCTTCTCCTGAACGGGCATGTCAGCGTATGTGAGGTATGTGCGGTGGAAGGCTTGGTGTTTCTTACCTGCTGTGTCAGTGACATCCGTCTTGTTGCCGAACAACAAGCCATGAAAGAAGACTACAGCGAGAGGGCTTGTAAGTATTCTTCGAGCGAGCACGATGGCTGGCATGAGAGCGCAGTAGTCGGCGTCAGAGATTCCGCTGAACTTATGTCTCGCGAATAGGGGATGTACTGTCGCTTGGTCTGAAGAGCGAATTAGTAGCATCAGGTCTCTGTCTGTCTCACCCGAGATGACGCTCATCATGTTGATAAGGTGCGCCTGCGACGTGTTTGTGGCTTGGGAGGGTGGGGCGAACATTATCGCTCTCTGCATGGTTGGAGCTGCTACCAGAGCGGCTACTAGATTGCAAAGACTATGCTTTGGCGTTGTAAGATCAAGTGAGTGAGTGGAGGCTCGTTCTCTGGGTATACGGAGCGGCTACCGGAGCGGTTACCAGGTTGCAGAGACAATGCTTTCGTGATGCTTGAACGCTTCAGAAGTCGAAAGCCGTCGCATCACTGCCATATACTGCCCCGGAACAGACAAAGAGACAAAGAGGCTCATGGCACAATGCTATTCTCTCAGCACAAAGACCGCTCCGCTGTAGCGACGAAGACAAAGCTGGGTCACAATGGCTGTAGGAGTGAGAGGCAAGCTTCCGTGCAGAGAGGTTAGTCGAGGGAGAAGGTATCAGCAGCTGCCGCAGAAGTTCCGAACATGTAAGCTACACAGGTACTCTATCTCAAACCATGATGTCAGAAAATGTTTTCTCTATTGTACAATGTGCTGAACTGCATCGATCATCGGCGCGAGGGCAGGTGTTCGGAGTGATTCAAGAGCTTCACTCCACACCATCAGCCCACCCAACGGCCTTATCACCAAGCCACAACGTGCGTTGCCCTGGGCCACACATTAATTGAAGGCCGTCTGACAAAGCTATTCTCGCAGGATGTAGCGCCTCGCCTTGGGTGTGTGAGACATTGGCCTCCCAGAAATCCTGCGTGAACAGCGCATGCATATACTCGTCCGAAACAAAGTAGTGGAGCTCCTCTTTCGACGCCTCTCCTCTCATTGGCATAGTGGCGTATCCAAAGTTTTGCTCGTAGTCCTCGCAATGCCTTTTGAAGGGTAGCGGCATGACGACAAGCTGCTTTATATGGCGTTCACTGACCATGTTGACGTCTCGAAGAGCGCCGCCGAACACAAAGTTCTCCATGGACCAGCCGAGCTCACAAAAGACTTCGTTTTCGAAGAACATCTCGGCCCCTTCGCCGTATCTTGCCTTACACATTGCATGGGCTGTCTCGTGAACTAGGGTGCGAGCTAGCTGCATGTAGTTCATTTCGAACTCCCGAAAATGTGTGAAGGCCGCGGCAGTATTGAGGCAGTCCAGCAGCGCAGGCCTGTTGAGTCGAATGACGCTACCGGTGCCCTTCTCGCTTATGCGGGTGCCATTCGATTGGCAATGACCGGCTTCCCTCAAGCCCGAGACGTCGTGTATCTTGATGACCGTGGAGAGCTCGGTCAGCATATGCAAGACTGCCTGGATATCAGTCTGACTCATCTCAGCAGGTGAGGTGTATACGCGTCTGAATGCAGTACGTGTAGTGCCTCTCACGTCCACGGTCGCGGTCTGGGGGCCGAAGAGCATTGCGTGGAAGAACAGCAGTGACCGCGGGCTCAACAGCATATGGCTTGCGAGGAGCAATGCTGGTGAGAACTGGAGGTAATCCGCGTCAGACAGCAACGTGAAGTTCTGCCGCCCGTAGATTGGATGAATCGGGGAGCTATCTGCGACAAGAATTAGGTCGATTAACTTTCTGTCCGTGCAAGGCGAAGTGATCTGGCTCAAGAGGTTGCATACCTGCTGCTGAACCTCTTTTGTACTGTCGACTTGAGAGACGCCCTGAAGGCCTTGGAAGGTTGGTGTTACACCCATACTGGCGTGCTCGATGGGTGTGGTGACGTACTGTTACTCTGTTGAAAGCCCATGTTCTCCCCTTCCCAGCTTTTGTAATGAGTACTCCAGGCACGGCAGAGAATGCCATTGATGGGAACAAAGACAACAGTGCACAATATGGATAAAGCCAGTCCCGCAGTACGTATGGCGATTCGCTTGTTGCTACTGCTGCGATCATTGTATGTCATCTTTGTCGCCGTCGCCCGGCAGACCTGCCCGCAGTGCTGCCGTCAGGCTGTGATCGAGACCAACGAAGGCCACTGCACCCAACATACCGAACATACCATCTTCTTTCCCCTCTGGCTCGCCGTTTAAACATAGCACAAAGCTTAATCGCCACTCGGATAGCCAGGAAAATGTAGATTCAAGCAAGTACAGAGACCTCGTAGATGCCGTAATGCCCAGTCAACACTCTCGGCAGCACAACTATTTGTGCGGTCAGTGGCTAGACATGATCGTTGTCGACCACATCAACCGTACTCAGGCGCTTGATCGCAATCGCTTGGGACTGTGGTGCTTCCGATACCACAGGCTGGGACGCGGATAGCGGCATAGACTGAGACGCCTGGGATGCGAGTGATTGTGTTCCGGGCGGCCATGATGTTGCTGCGTTATAGATGTTAGGAATGACCTTTGAAGTCTCGTACTCTGGTCCAAGCTGCTCGAGTTGATCATCGCGGGATAGAGGACATAGTTGGCGATGGTGGAGAATTGAGTGTTTACACAATGACGATATCAGCCAACTTCACGTCCCGGATCCAGGTCTCCGTGCCCAGCTAGGACTTCGTCTTGAATAGCTCGCCGTCCATAACGCCATGCAAGTAACAGTCTCCGACATAGTTGTACCGCGAGATTGACTCCAAAGACTGCGCTGCACTCTCTTCAGGATCCCGACTCGCTGTGACTGGGTGCAGGACATAAGGTTGAAAGCCACCCACGAGCGCAACAACGAGATCGCCTGAACGAACCCCAGGCGGTGCTTGTCCTGGCAGGTTACCGCTGATTCCTTGTGACAACGCCTCCGCTGCCTGCGGGTGCCGTTGTCTCACGTAATCCTGAAATTGGTCGAGCATTATACGACCGAACGGATCGCCCATTGCTTGATCGAAGTCGGGCACACGCGGCCCACCTTCAGCTGGCGCAGCGCCTTCGGGCAACTCCTCGACCGCGGTCATGCCGGTCCGGCCACTTTCTGTCTGGAAGAAGCGTCTTCCTATCGCATTTTGACAAAGCCATTCCTCAAACTGCTCACTCACACCTGTTTGTGGACCAAGCAGGGCGCAGTCGGGATTTGCCTTCGCTCTCTCGGTGATTGCTGGGTCTGTCATCATTTCCTCGAGAGTGCAACCCATGAGCTCCAGAATCCGCTCCTCTGCCATGACGCTCTGCCATGAAATCCACATATCTCTCGGGGGCTGCGCATTCTCCCGCATAGTCTCTCCCACGCCAGCTTGGTTGAGGATGAGTGTGCGGAAGTACTTCTGCACTTTGTCGTCAAGGCTCTCACCCGACTGGGTTGGCAAAGCTTGCCACTCTTTCAGACATAGGCGCCTGCAATTCTCTTGCGTGAAGATGGGCGAGACGGAGACGATACGATCGAGAGCACAAGCCTGGACGTGCAAAGCGTTACTCTCGTCAACGGTAATGCGCTTCGCTGGTGGCGAAATCTGATCCCACCACGCGCGCATCCCATTCGTATCAGCTGGCGAGACCTTCGCCATCAGCTTCGGTGGTGGCGAGCTCCAATCTGGCACCCAGCTTGGCATGCCAGCGACTTTCCTACCACGAGGCGGTCGCTCCGTCCACCATAGAAGGAGGTCCTGACGGTCGTGGATAACGTACCGCGCGGCGTCTGTGAAGACTTGTCCTGTAGACTTCGTATAATCCACTTTCGGTAACGGCTCTCTGTTCTTCCAATGAGCTGTACGGAGTGATGGTGTGGCGATCGGTATCATGGAGAAGACGATCTCTCGAGGATCCGCGCTCGTGCAGTCCGAGGATGCTTGGATCATTGGCAATAATTCAATGGAGTCCCCATTCCGTCTTCGTCGCTCGGCAAGCTCGATCGAGCCAACCAGTGTGAAGCTCGTTATCTGCTCCTCGGAGACAGTCCTGTTCAGCTGCTGCGCCATAATGTACGGTGCCGCGTGGCCGGCAATCACAAAGTCGTGCCAGCTTATAGCTTCATATCCCGAACAAATTACGGCTTTCTTGGCAAGTACAATGTCAGATATCGATTGCGTGGACTTGAAGTAGGGAGATGTAAGCATGCTTTCCACGACCCTCCAAGCCGCTGCATTCGAAGGATGTAAGTCGTCTGTCGACTTGGATCGGAAGTAGTCCCACAGATCATTCATTTGCTGTCGTGTGGCCTTTGTCACAGTCTGCGGGAAGTTCGCATGTAAGGTGGCTTGCTGCCATCTGTTCGCCAATGTCTGGACGATGTCGAAGGCCGTTGGCGTGTGCTCGTTTCCGGGCCCAAGCCAGATGTTCGTCACGTCCGCGTTCTCAAGAACTAGCTTAGCAACACCGGCTTGCTTGCTGCGTTCTTCTTCGCTGTTGCCGATCAAGAGGTCGGCCCAGAGTGTGCTAGGCTGTCCCGTCGTTCGCAGAGCTCTCAAAGCAGATTCCAAGGGTCTCGGGATGGCCAACGGCTGACCGTCTACACTGACTTCGCAAGTCCCGTACTCTTGAGAGCGGTCGTAAGATATGCATTGGTATGCGGTGTCCGTCGGATCTGCTGTGATCAATGTGAATGAGATAGGCGAGTCCTTGGGACCTGGCTGCAGCACTGCAAGCTGCACTGAACTTGCGGGCTTGGTGAACAGTCTTGCAAAGGGGTTCTCTTCCGGCATTGTTGGAGAGATCCAAAAAGTTCTGGTCAACCTTGCCCTCGAGGAGACCGGTGACCGTACGAAATGCGAGGCTCGGAGACCCGTAGTGACACGGAAAAGAGAATATATACGATTCAAAGAGAATATGAAGGAAAGTCTCAAAAGGATGTATACGAGACAGCGTGGCTCTTCAAATACCTTCCCGGCTTGCCCCTTTCTCTTCGCCAAGCGCCGTTGTTGCCTTCCTGCCGCCTACTGCTGTGCCGTCTGTTACAATGCTGGGTGCGAGGCCATCGAAACCGAGGCTACTATGCCATGGAAGCGTCAAAGCTCGACCAAATGGGTCCAGTATGTACGAGTGTTTGGACGAGACCGGGCGAGAGTCGTTGTTCAAGTTCTGAAAGTGGCTAACGTGCTATGTTTAGAGTGGCGCAGCAAAACCTAAAGCACCCAGAGCCAGATCCAATAGAACCTGATCACATGTAGTAGAAGGGATGATCGAGATATCCATCACAGAGTCGTAGGCGTATAGTCTTAGGTGGTTACGGATAGTATGTACGCTACGCAGGTATCCAAGCCCAACATCGGCACAACCATTATCATCAACACAGACCGCTAAGAACGCTCCACACAATCTGATACCATGCAATGCAACCCACCATCCCTTCGCCCAACCCTCGCCTCAGTCCTCGTCCCAATCCTCGTCCCAGTCTCCGTTCCAGTCCCAGCTCCCAAGCCCAAGCCCCCTCAAAGCCCACTATTCTGCCTACTAGTATGTAAACTCGGGTACGCACTATTACTGCCGCTCCCACTACTCCCATACCCACTCTCGCTCGCCGGCGTCTGCGGCGTGCTCGGCTCCAAGCTCAACTGAGATCTTATACTCAGTATCCACTCATGCTGCAGCAACTCCGCCGCTGACGCCCTCTTCACTGGATCCCTATTGAAACACCTCTTCAAGAAATCCAATCCAGTCTCACTCATCTGCTCCCGGTTCGGAGTCTGCGGAGAGTGCCCTTGAGCGATATTGTACATAATCGCCCACTCGTTGTCCATGTTTGCCCAAGGACGGGAGCCGGTAGCCATTTCGGAGATGACGCAGCCTAAGGACCAGATATCTTCTGCTCCGAGACGAGCGTTGTGCGGTTTCTGGCCTTTGATGACTTCGGGGGACATGTACATGGGTGTTCCTTGCATGGAGCCGTTTTTTCCGCCGCCGCCGCCGGGGTCGGCGACGACGGTTTTGCCTTGTTTGGCAATCACCTTCGCTGCACCGAAGTCGACGAACTTTATCACGCCGTTGTGGTCCAGGAGGATGTTTTCGGGCTTGATGTCGCGGTGGACTACGTTGGCTTCGTGGAGGTAGCCGAGGCCTTCGAGCATTTGGAGGGCGTAGACTTGAATGACCGTTTCGTCTTCGATGCGGCCGTGTTCGAGGAGCGCGGCGAGCGAGCCGCCTGAGCAGTATTCCATGAAGATGTATACCTTGTCTCTGTGCGGCTCGATACCGTAGTATTGCACCACGTTTGGATGGTCGAGCACTTGCAGCACACCCATCTCATCCCGGATCTGGCTTACAACCGTCGGAATCATCTTCGGATCCTGCAGCCTAATCTCCTTCACAGCCATCAACTGCGTCGAATCCAAATTGATCGCCACGTACACGCTTCCGAACGTCCCACCGCCGACGAACTGTCCTTGCTGCCAGCGCAAATGCACGTTGCCAGCAGAAGCAGATAATTGCGTCAAAGCTCGATCAGCTTCATTCGAGTCCTCCAGCACCCTCCCCAGCGCCTGCCTCTCCGCCTCCCGATCTTTACGCGATTGGTCGATCTTGTCCAGCTCATCGCACCACTGCATCCTCACCACGCGACTACTCTCCTCGTCGTCTTTCAGCCTGCTCAGATCCATTTTCAGCTGCTTTCCGGACAACAACGCCTCTGCCCTCTGCTTCTCCGCCTGCGCCGCAACCGTCGATCTAGCACCCATGATGTCGAAATGACTGATCAGCAAACTCATACACCCAGCCACTTTCGCGCGGAGGGAGGCATATTCCTCATCACTGATTGACAGGATGTTCTGACCGCGAGTCATCATCATAGCGAACTCCAGCGCCACGACCGCCCAGCGGAAAGTCTTGCGATCGGAAGCCACGCAGTCGTCGCAGATGAAGCTCACCCAGTCCAGCGCCAAGTGCGTGAGCTTCAGTTGATGCATAGCTCTGCGCTGCTGGTCAAAGTAGATAGCGGAACGCTGTCCGAACTCGGTGGCGAAAGCAAAGCACGTCTGGATCAACTCTTGACACTGCAGCCCTTGTGTCTGTTTGCGGACAATCTCCACACTGTCCATGATGGTGTTCGAGAGCTTGTACGCGGTCTTGCGAATCTTGACTAGTTCCTGATTCACTCGCGGTAAGTTCGCTCGCTGCTCGACCAAGACAGGAAGTTCCAGATTCCCGCACATGGCATGGAACTCCATATTCGCACTTGCCAAGCGATCCTGACTACCGTCCGCTACGAGCCTCAAGCGTCCAGTCTTGACATCCAGCAGCGGTTGTCGAACGGTCTGACCCTGTACACCATCCATCCTCTGCCCGTCCCATGTGAGCGGGTGCTCAGGCTTTAAAATCAATACGTACGGGTTATTTGGATCCTCCGGCGTGTCTTCGGCGTGGTAGCAAGTACCTAACATACTCTCGATGTCCTTTGGCCTCTCTATCAATGTTGGTGAAGCGATGACATAGACGCCCTTCGCTGGGCTTGGGTCGCCGACCCCGGCGCTTGATGAGGTGTCGACGAGGAAGTGGCCGGAGAGGAGCAGAGCGTCCAGTAGGTCCTGGTATTGGTCGCTGTCGATGTTGATGTTGTATTCTGTGGCGTTCTCAAACCTCTGCGACAGGAGACGGG